>NW_018922620.1:51230-67503 GCF_002207925.1 Prunus avium
GGGAAAGTTGGAGAGGTGCATTGATGAAAAGAAGTGTGTTCTTAAATCCAAGAGCAAGGTTGGCTATGTGGGGATTTAGTGAACAAAGGTTTGGTATGTGGTTCGCATATCAAGGCATGTCTAAGATTCAAGGTTCCAAGAAGGCAAGGAGCAACAAATTTGGCAAGGGGGATCTCTCTTCTGCACAGGAGGTCCAAGTTACTCAAGTTTAGACTTGGGTGGAGTACCTTCCACCAAAGGTACATTGAGGCAAGAGGTTAATTGCCATGGTGGAGCTTTTGGAAATTACTAGAACGATTTCTAAGAGGTTGAAGAGGTTCTAGAGGATAACAATGGTTCACGAGGTGATTAAGGTTCGCCAAGGTGGAGATTGTTGGAAATTTGGCTCACCTAAGGATACAAAGTCCTCTTTTGTGTGCTATGGATTTCTACCTAAATTCCATGACATGGTTGACTCATTTCTAGAAGAATTTTGGAGTTGCCCATGTGAGTAAATATTGGCTTGCCATCTTTGTCAAAAATAGGTGACTTGTTTGGTGGCACAAAATGGTGGAATGTTTGGTAGCCATCCATGGTTAAGTTTGGTAGCCAACATTTGAATAGTGTGAGGTTGCATTCACACTCTTGCATATTTGGCTATATAAAGGGGTTTAGCATGTAAGAATAAAATCATGGCTTAAGAGTTCTCTAGTGTATCAAAGTGTAGAGCAAGGGGTGAGAGAGAAAAGAGAGCTTGGGGAGAGAATAGAGTTCTAAGGGGGTTTCTTTGTAAACCAAAGTTGTAACTTATTCTTTCATTAGTGAATTTCTCAAGGGGATCACCAAGAGGATGTAGGCAATTGCTGAACCTCTATAAATTCTTGTGTCATTTTGTACTCGGTTGGTTTCTCAAGTGTAGTGTGTGTTAATTGTGTTTGTCACAAAGTCCATCAACAACAAGATCATTAGGGGAGGGTGAGTTGAGTTTGTTCTCAAATTCACAACAACACTGTGGCTATTCTATTTCGGCACTCTTACCTTTTTCTCCTATGGTTTTAAAGCAGTGCCACCAAATAGCTGCAGCTGCTACAACTAATAATATGCCGATTGAAATTCCAACGGGGACTCCTACCGAAACACCGAGATTGTGCTTCTTCTTCTTCTTATTGCAAGAAACCTGTCCGGATAGATTTGGATTTCCGCACAAACTGAAAAGGTAATTCAAGGCAAATGTAGTAAGATTTCCATGCATATACTTCTTTTTTAAAATAAGTATAGTAGATGCTAAAGATTCTCAATAATCTAGTTATCGGAAAATTAATGTATATATACCTAGAGAAATTTGAAAGTAATCTAGTTATCGGAACATGCGCATGTCAAACACGATTTAGGCCGAGTTACACACAAAATTCAAAGATCATAGCTTCTTTTTTTGTTGGCAAAATAAAGGAGACCTTAATAGTAGCAAACCATTCTTGCTTCTGTCACTGAGTCTCACTGGAACTGAGCCTGTGAGCTTGTTGTTCTCCAAGTTTCTGCAGAAGTAAAGACATACTCTAACCATGCTTTCTCACTAATTAAGGATTGTAATGAACTTAGCCCCATGTATGTACATAATCTTGAAAATGAACTTACAGGACATTTAAATTTGGCAATTGAGACAAAAAGTCTGGAATTGGTCCTGTTAAGTTGTTGTTTGATAAATCCCTGAAATCATGAGCATGAGCCTGAGCCGATCAACTCATATGCTAAATGAAACCAACATTGGGGCGAAAATGAAATTACGATCTTACCATATATGCTGCTGTAGGCTACACCATATTCATTAGTTTTGTAATACTCATGACAACATGTATATTAATTTACTTACAAAGTTTGTATCATTGTGAGATTGGATATAGAAGGAGCTATCAGCCCTGTTAATCCACTAGACGACAAATCCCTACAGATTGCATTGCATTTACCCGTAACTATAAACCAAGTTAAAAAGGGATAATTAAATCAAATCATCATTAATTTTGTCTGAGGACACACACATATATATATATATATATATATACACTTACAAGGATTTGATATTTCGGGACTCATTTTCATGAGCACTAGCACTACAAGTGACACCTTCCCACAAGTAATCCTTGGGAGCACACGGATCTCCTTGCCAGTTCTTAATAATTATATAAGTTGACTTGATGTTTGCGATTGCGTCAACTAATAATGTTTTCATCATATACAAAAAGAAGGACGTTATCTCAAGAAAACTTAAGGGGCTTTTAGATTCGAGCCCAACTCATGCAACTATTATTCAGAGAGGCTATAATGAGGGGTAAAAATGTGGGCTTATAATGAGGAGTTCCTTAATAGCCATCTGATTTAGTGCATAGTTATTATTGAACTGCTAGATTGAACCCTCATTATAAGCCTACACTTTTACCCCTAATTATAGAAGATCCCACTATTATTAGATTTAATCATCGATTTAAGCCCAATGACATTGTGTGATACATATACTCTACCTAACCGAAGGGTAGGTACGTAATAATTGAGGGAAGGAGTACTTACAATCTTTTTGGTTTGTTTCTGATTCTAAGAATTCTTTTACCATATAAATCTCGAACGCATTGAGGATAGGTAGGAGGAAAGAGTCTTCAGACGTAAAGATGGAAAAATTATAGGATTGTGCTCCTCCTCCTCCTCTGAAAGCAAGGGTGCTGTTAATAGTATTTGTGTACAAGTAACGAGGAACAAATGGGTCCGAAGTGAGCTCTCCATTTATGGTAATAGAGATCTCTCTGATCTGGCTGGCTTGGAGCTTTGCAACTTCTGCAAAGTGAATGTAAGTATAATATTCCGCATATTTATCAGCAGGCACCCAGGAAATATTCAAGAATTGGCTCGAAATATCTTTTGGCGTGGCAGCAGTACGCATGACATCAGATGGTAGTTGGTATGTGTTTTGATCGTTGTTTATGATGGATAGAGTACTTAATTGTGCCCAATCATCGCGGGGATAGGAATACCATAGGCGATCATAAATATCGTTCGGATACCTGTATGGCATACAAATATATATCATCAGTTTAGTTTTCGGCAAAAATACCATTGAATGCTTGCAAATGTATATATTATCTCCTACGCCACGAGTAATTGTAGAGTGGTATTAGAGTACGGCCATGTCAGATGGATAACTAGTTCACATGTATATTTATTGACGCTATTTCCTAAAAGGTGGGAAATATCAATCATGTCGTCCACCTTATGGCGAAACCAGGATCTCATGTATGGAGGCCTCTCACAAAATGTATATAAAAAAATCTAAACTCACAATACATGCTAAAGTAACCAAGAGGACCAAAACATTACATATATAAAAAATATTTACACATTTTTTCCTTTTGTAATCTACACATAAAATTTCTGGAAGACCCATTAAACTCAAGAGAGATAATAAATCAAAATTGTACAAACCTAAACAAACCATATGTGGAGAGAACACAATAAAAAAATTCACAAACCCAAACAAACCATAGGTCGAGAGAAAACAATAATAGATATAGTAAATTTAAGAAGAAAAAAAAGTAAAAAATAAAAAATAAAAAGAGGTGAGGGGTCTACGTCTACCCATATATTATAAACATAAACGAATTATACTATGTTGTCATATTTTAGTAACATACATAAATTTTTCCTAAGCAATGGCTCACCTATATCCAGCTGTATTAGCCGTTTGACCAACGTCATAGCGCAACAGAAGTGCCAAGGACTGTTTGGGCATCTGTGTTGGATAAGATGCAGTGGGTAAAGGCCTGAGTTCGATTGCTGATATAAACGGAACCCCAGTGCCGATGTTGACCAAACAAATATGTATATGGTTTTGCGCAGGGGTATGCAAGAGCTCCTTGATGGTGATGCTGGACGCATTCGAAAACGCCACTGAATCCCACAGAGTAGCTCCAAGATGTAGTTCAAATTCTGGTAAATTACCTTTCTGGCTATCGTAATTTCCATACACGAAGCTTGCTCGGATCAAATATTTAGCGCCGCCCGTAAGGCTTATGCTGTAGCAGTTTCTGGTTCCTCGGGGAAAGCTCCTAAGGAACCAGAAGGGCCGTGTAAATTGATCTCTGTAATCGAGCGATATGGACTTGCTGTCTCCTGTATCTGTTAGAGAGGAGTCTGAAATGTAGTAAATGCCGGTAATTCTTTCTGTGTAGCCGGGACTTTGCTCTAGACCACAATCTATACTTATGAAGCCTGGGAAAAAGCATGAGAATTATATACCAATTAAGATCAACTCTATTTTCTCACTGGAATCATATATATATATATATATTATATACCTGATTGATCCTGGGCATGAGCTAGGAGCATCAGAGCAATACTACCAAGCAGTGCCCAGAGGGATTGCTTGAATACCCACGACATCATAATACTTGGGCAATACGATACGTATTTGTTTTCAGAGACAGCATTATATATATATATATAGGGTTTTCTAGGGTCTAGTTGTATTTTTAAAAAATACTTTGTTGTCTTTTTATATCTAAGTTTACTTTTCAAAGTAAATAAGTCTGGTGAGAATAAATAATTCTGTTTACACATGTATCCAAATTTGATATTTTAAGTCTAGGGGTCTAGTTGTATTCTTCTCTTGTCTTTTTTTGTTTGTTTGTTTGTTTTTTTTTTCTGGTTTAGTATAGGATCTGCCCCCTTCCCATCCCCAGTGCCACATGAATTATATAGCTCATGGATGTAATTAGAAATTTCAAATCTTTATATGCAAACCAACTAGCTTACTTCCCAATGTTAAAAAAGCTCTCATGTTGGAATTCCCCTACCCCTATTTGATGCCAAAAAAAAAAAGGAAAAGAAAAAAATAATATTGGTATGTGACATACATATATATATACAATGTGTTGGAATTGGATCACCATTTGTACATGAAGTTTGGAAGCAAGAAAAGAAGATTGATACCGGTCACAATGTGTCGCAACAAAGCCTAATTGGCAATGAGTAGCCCAACTCCTTATAAGATAACATTTCTCTGATATCATCAACAAAGTTTAGGTTCTAAGGCCATCTCCAGCCATAGGGCTAAATGTAGTCCAGGACTAAAAATTTAGCCCCCCAAAATATTAATTTTGTAAAGAATAGTGCAGGGCTAAATTTTTCCATCTCCAGCCATGCAGGGCTATATTTTAGGATCCTTCATATTTTATTATTTATAGACAAATTTTAGGTTTTTAAATTTTAAAAATTAATAATAATAAAGCCAACAAAGGCAATTAAAAAAAACATGGAATGGTTTCAAGGGTCTGACCTCCAACGATCATGACCCAAAAAATTTTATAAGTTTTTTAAACAACACCAAACATCTAAAAACGTGAAGACATTTTAAAAATAAAGAAAAAAAGGATGGGTTCAATGTTTCAGCTCCAACGGTCATCAACAAGAATTTTTTATAATTTTTTTTAAAACAACACTTGAAAGATTTGAGGGTCTGACCACATTTATTATTTAAAAAATAAAAAAAAGGGAGTGGGGTAGGTCTGACCCAGCGGTCATTTACCAACAATTTTTTATACTTTTTTTCTCATATAGTACGAATTGGAACATTCAAAAAGGTCCAGCATGCTTTAATGGGGTTCTTGAAAAACACATATATGGGTCCCACTAGAAATTTGGCCTAGCCCAAAGCTGGGCTATATGTGGCCCTTCAAATTTGGCCAAAATTTTGTTTAGCCCATGACTGGAGATGGTTTTTGTATTATTTTAGGGCTATATTTGGGATATAGCCCATGGCTGGAGATGGCCTAACCAACAATCAATTGGCAATAGAGAAAGTAGCCTCCTTATAAGTCCATTAGTTATCTTAACTTTTCAACGTATGACAAAATACTCTCAACATATGTAATATAGGTAAATTTTCTAAGTTTGGAGCTTAATTATTATTTAATCCAAATCAATACGACTGTGTAAATCCCATAAACAGTAGTCTAAGGGTATTTTGGACATTAACTTCTAAAATAGAAACTAATTAGACTACTAAGTCACCAAATATATTTTTTTTGTTCGAAAAACTGCTAAGTCAACTAGTCGTGAAGGGACGTCATAAAAAAAGTGTCATTATCCTCAGACTTGAAAATCCTTTAACTTTTGTCTAACATTTTTATCTTTGTTTATACTGCCAAGTGGATGTTCACCACAATTTCCAATATAGTTTGATTATCAAATAAATCTAAGCGACTGTTTTTGGTACGTACTTGCTAGATTATGGAGGCATAAAGACGTCACGTATACACACGCAAATGCACGTTGAATATGAATCATGATTGGAATTTTACAAAGAACGCGGTTGAAGTTATATATAGGTCACGTTTGGTGGTTAGGAAATGGATTAAATAACTCACAAGATTAAAGATATATTGAAGTATAAAATGAAAATAGAGTTTAATGATTTTTCATTTTGTGGCAAATGAAAGGCTAAGTTATAAGGTAATTGACTTCTATGTATGAACATATTGCTACGGTAATGTGAGATTTCCAGCATATGGTAGCCAATTTTCATGATCTCTTAATTTTAATGATCATCTATCGTCTACTTTCTTTGTAGAATCAAATCTCATAATAATTGAAAATCCCTTTATTTTTATTTTTTTTGGAATTGAAATCCCCCCCTTTTTTTTTTTGGTCAAGGTAATTCATTCCATAAATATGAAAGGGATTACACAGTCAGAAAAAGCAAAAATAAAAACCAGCCCAACACTGATAGGTACAAGGCCTCAGCCCAACAGAAATAAAAACCAAATAAAAGAAAACCCTAAAACAAACATCTAGCCCAATATAAACACAAAGGAAGAACCCTAAATCTGAGAATCTACAGCCGCCACTTTTCCCTTGCCACGCCGCCGTCGCAAATCCACAACCGCCAGAGATAGGTAACCAGTAACTAGACAAACCATTGCTTAGAACGGAGAATGGTGGTGGACAAACCACCCACGCAAAGAGCGCTACCATAATCCTAAACGCATGAAAATGATCCTCTTTTTAATTATAAATATATAGGGCTCGTTTGGTACACCGTATTAGACTTTGGATAGGAGTAAATAGTCTATGTCAAGTGTTTGGTGTCAACTTGTATTATTTAATTACCCGACTATTTTATACGGATTAGGCTTTTAATACTCTCCTTACCTGACTAACTAATACAACCCACACACCCCGGATTAGATAATACACGCTTAATTATACAACTAGGGAAAAAGAACACGCGTTCTACGAAAAAAGTCAGACGCTCTTTTCTTCTTCTTCTCTCTAGGGTTCTTTTTTGCTATCTTCTCCACAAGTTATTTTCTTCACTCTTCTCCAGGTATCCATCTCTTACTCTCTCTCTCTCTTTTTCATACTCTCTCTAATATACTCCTTCTTACTTCTTCTCTATTCTTTATATATTTCAATTTTTTATTAAATTTTTGTGGAAATTAGGTTATTAATTTTTCTTTTTTGACATTTTTTTTAATCGAATGTTTTCTTTGTATGTGATATATTGATTCGATGTTGTGGGAATATTTAGATTGTTGGTATTAAACAGAGTAGTGCTAGTTTTCGTCCAAAAACAAACAACTGTGCTAGTGTTGGTAGTTTAGTTGAATACATACATACTTGACGATTAGGAGAGCAAAATTGCAAAATTAAAATTGTATGAACCTGAATTCTAGGAACCATTTTTTTTTTCTGGGCGACCATGGGCCCTTTCTGATGTTTTCCTCTTGAACCATTTTCTTAATTGATAAATTTTCTTTTTTCCTTTTCTTTTTACGATTCCCAAGCTTGTGGCCTTGGCTCTTTTGATTGCAATGCTTCTATTCTGCTACTACTTTCTCCTTCTTCTTGTTGTACATGGAAACTTTGATGTTCAGTACAGACATATGCAGATCAATATTCATAATACAATTCTAATAGTTAAACCACATATATTTATGTATATGCAAGCGAGATGGTATTTTGTAGTCTTCTGTCATGTCTCAATTTCCATTAAAATTATCAAAGATTTTTTTATATTTTAAATAGTTTGATATGATGTTATCCGGAACATCACCAAACACAGTATAACTTAGTCAGACTATTTATCCGAAACAGCTCCAAACGCCTTATAATATTATGCATAAATAGTCAGTACTCTCCAGAACAGATTAGTACTATCCGGCGGAAATTAATCAGTACAATCCGACGTACCAAACGAGCCCATAGTGTTATGGTAAAACCCATCGTGTTATAACGCCACTCAAAATTATATCTTCAATTGATAGGGTTGAAAAACCCATTATTCAACTTACAAATCAAAGTGTGGTCGATGACTTTTGTGGGTGGACCGTGGACGGGCTTGAAAGACCCATCATTAATAAATTATGCATTCTTAGTGTTAATATATAATTTCAATTATTATTGATTCCATTCATACAAATAGGTTGAACCAGTCGTCTTGTGAAATCTGGTCAATGAATACGTGTATACGTACATTTCACTGATGACAAATTAACACTTGTTCAACTATAATAATGCATCTTTCTCCTCAAAAGGAAAAAACTAATATTGCATCTTGGCAAGTGTCGCTTATTTTACCAGGAAAAGAAACAAAGTCGTTGTATCTCTTTTGTGGTTTCGGTATTGAAATTGGCACTGGCAATAATAAACATTAATATATTGTCTTCATCGCTACATTTTCCATAATAACAAGCGTTTATGACTTTCGAAATGAACTCTGAAGCAGTTTTCATTGGCATCCCTAAAGAATGATTGATTCCAAAGGCCTTAATTCCATTGCTGACACCTTGAGGAAAGCTCCTGACATAAAGCTAGTTGTTGTTGTTGAACGCTAATTATGATAATTTTGGTTTTTTTTTTTACAAGTGATAAAAGGGGAGGGAGAATCGAATATAGGACCTTAAAGTTCAGGATAAATGCTCTTAACCACTTAAACTACAAGCAAGTAATCTATTAGTAATGGATGTTTCAAGCCGTTTGACCCGTTCAAGTCAAGTCAGCAATATATACATTTGCGCATGAATATAACAGAGACTTAAGGGGTATTTTATTTTGTAGTAGTACTTACATGTTGTGGAATATCGACCTTTTAGAAGTTTCACCGGTGACTAGCTAGCCTAAAAAGACAAATACCAAAAACAGTTCATGACCATACAATTCATAACATTTAATACATGTCATAGCTCACGTCAATTAACATAGTCAATTATATGTTCATTGGCAAACTCATAAATTTTTTAGCAGATGTACAATTTAAAAAGGCTAAAATATTTATTAAAAAATTGAATAAAATAAACAAACTATAATTGATCATACCTCTAATCGTGTCGAATTTGCTACTGAATATTGATCATAAAAGCCAAATCAGAAAGAAAAAAAAACAGATTACAAAAAAGGGGGGAAAAACTAAATAAAAAAAATGAAAAAAAGAAGAAGAAACGAATTGAATTTTGGTCAAGAAGGAAAAATAAAACCAGCACAGCAAACTTACTTTTGGTGAAGAGGGAAAAAAAATGCAGCAATAGCAACCAAATTGATTTCCTTCTTTTTAAAATCTTTTTGTAATCCTTGATTAAATAAAAAAGAAAAAGATGTTTAAAAACTTTTTAAAGCCCATGAAATGCAGGCCTAACAATGTCAGGCCCAAAATGACATTGTTTTGTCCATAACTTTTTGTACAAAAATATAAGAGTCTGTCCACCCGGCTTTGATTTCTGGCTAACAGTTATATTGGTGTTTAGGGTTTAGGCGAATTGTCAATATACAGGGGTCTGGCACCCTCTTCATCCAACAGTTATATTAACTGTGCCCAAACCATGATGAGGCCTAACTTTGCCTTCACTAGGCCCATACCCTATCTGGCATTTATAAAGTGTTTGTGCTTATAAACCATGGAAGGAAACAACTCCCTTCCAATGTGGGACTAAATGCAAGTGTATTTTTCTTATACAAACTCTAACAATCCCATTTAAGACTAGGATTAGATGAAACAAACATGAGAGTAAATTTAGTGCAAGCCAGTCCAAGTCAAGCCAGTGTAACAAAAATTCCCGTAAGGAATTCGAAACTTTAAATAATATGTTTTTTCGATTACAAATGTTCAAATAATATTACAGAATTACCAACTAATAGTGTTACTTTCAGTTTCAGACCTGATGTGGGAGGTCTTTATAATTGAGCCGCTTGAACTGATTATATCATCAGTATCGCTCTCATAAGCTTCTGTAATCTTTGTTATTTCAGAAGGCATCTCAATTTCCAAACACTCTTTCAAATCATTAAACACAACAGTTATATCGGGCCTTTGGATTGCTGTTGAAGACACACATGCCATGGCAATTTCTATGGCTTTTTGAGCAGAAGAATGGAGGTAGGTTCCTTGTATTCTTGAATCCACAATGCTTTCGATTTCCATCCTCTCAAATTTAGGCCTCACCCATTGACATATGTGAATAGGCAATTGTTCTAAATCTCTTATTATTGCTGCTCTACCTGTTATGAGCTCTAGCAACACAATCCCAAAGCTGTATATGTCACTCTTTTTGTTAAGTTGTCCAGTGCTGCAATATCTGGAGAGAATAAGAAAAAATAATAACTGTGAACAATATATTTAATGAAACAACCCCTCAGTCAAAATGGTTTTAAAATATTGAAGTACCAAAATTTGAACTTGTCATATCAACAACTGGAAGAAGAATTTCTTGGTTTCTCGGCAACATATGACCTCAAAGATTTTCTATGAGAACTCTAGCTATTAGCATGATTAAAACTTACTCAGGATCCAGGTATCCAAATGTTCCTTTGGCCGCTGTTGATACATGAGTGACACTTTCAGTTGCAAGACCTTTAGACAGACCAAAATCAGCTATCTTAGCTTGCAACTTTTCATTCAATAAGATATTGGATGTCTTTAGATCTCTATGCACAATAGGTGGCTTGCAACCATTGTGTAAATATTCCAGTCCTGCAAAAATATTTATGCCATGAGCTATGGTAAGTAAACTAAATTAAAGTTATATTTATATATACAAGAGATATTGAGGGAGGAAAGTATCAAACACATGACCTATACTAGGGGATCATTTCAGGTGTTCAAATCTATTCATGAATCATGAATGTTCAAACACTAGAAGTACGAATTAGCTCTTATTTTAGTGATATTTCTCTTCTCAATATCAAGGTACGACATAACAAGGTTCGTCTTCAAGCCAATAGAAAGAAAAATACTTGCCTCCTTCTCCTGGAACTCCCACTTCCTTCCAATCACAGTTTGACATGTATGCATAAATTTTTTTGTATTTTTAATGAATTATTTTTGCATATGTGTCAAACCGTGATTTACGAAAATGAGAAGTGTCTCCTTATTAAATCCAAACATTCATTTAGAAGTACTTAAACATAAGGTGTCTGGACATATACACCTAACTTATATATACCTAGTAGTTATTTATTTAGTGTTCAATTACCTCGTGCGGCATCTACTGCAATTTGAAGCCTCTCTTTCCAAGTCAAAACGTTTTTACCTACATCTGCACCCAAGAGTTGTCGATCATCAAGATTCTATATATCTCTGAATTGTTCAAGTTCAAAATAAAATCATTTGCAAAGTCATGCATACCAGATGAAATATGTTGTTCCAAGTTTCCATTGGCTACGTAGTCATAAACAAGGGCCATAGTGTCACCTTCATCGCAGTAACCAATGAGAGAAACCAAGTTCCTATGATGAGCACTCATCAAAAGTATAACCTGCAATTTTGTATGCAACAAGTGTATATATTATTATTTACATCTGTACTTTCGAGATCCAGAGGTAAATCTGAAGTAACCCATTTGCATATATCTACCTCATTTCGAAATTCATTTGAGCCTTGCCTTGATGAACCGAGTAACTTCACGGCAACTTGAGTCTCATTTTTCAGAGTACCAAGGTACACTTTTCCAAAACCGCCTCTTCCGATTATTGATGCAAAATTATTGGTAATCTTCACAATCTCTGAGTATGTAAACCGTTGACCTTGTGACTCCAAAAATTCATTTTTATTGAAATTCATCATCTCTACACCAAAAAGGGTTATCAGCAAAATACTCCCGGAAAAGAAAAAAAAAAACTTATTTGGCAGTCTTACCATGTTGTCTTTTCCTTTTAAAGACCACCCATAAGACAGCTAATATTGTTGATAAGAGAATGAAGAATCCAAGGATATACACTGCTAGGTGAATATTGGTACGGTGTTTCTTCTTTAGTTCGCAAGGGACTTGTTGGGATAGATTTGGATTTTCGCAGAAACTGATAACAAAATGGTAGAGGGCAACCGTTAAGATTTTGATGGATATCAAAATAGTAGTGTTCTTCTATGATTGTTTCTTTTCTTTTCATATTTTTTTGGCATAAGATAAGAGGGCACAAAAACAAAACTACACTAGACCCAACCTGGGATTTGTTTCTTATGTTTATTTGTTAATAAATAAACTGACCTGAATGATAGCAAAGCATCCTTCCTTCTTTGAATGAGTCCTTTCGGAACAGAACCTGTGAGATTGTTTTTGTCCAACTTTCTGAAAAGCCAAAACCACTGCATTTTGTCACCATAATTTGTACTTAATGAAGGAATTATAGTTTATCCCATTAGCAATTCAATAACTTACAAGACGGTTAACTTTGGCAGGTGAGACAGAAATTCTGGAATTGATCCCGTTAATTTGTTGTTTGATAAATCCCTAAAATGATGAACATCAACAAGTCATGACTACTTATTGTGTACATCGTCGTCATTAATTTGGTATGTATGCAGTAGATATTTCAAACACAGTAATTAAAGCATACTTACAAAGTTTGTATCATGGTGAGATTGAATATACTTGGAGATATCTCCCCTGTTAATCCACTTGAGGACAAGTTCCTGGAAGATTGCATATATGTGTGTACCGCAAATTATTACATTAATTCACTAAAACATAAGTGGAAGTTTTAAGTTTTTGTGAAGAGATACTTACAAGGATGTTATTCTTGGCTGCTGGCCATTATTTTCATAATAAGTACAATTTACACCTTCCCATGAGTAAACTTGAGGGCTGCATGGATCTCCTTGCCAATTCCTTTTGATGCTATGTGATGACTTGATGTTTGTGATTGCATTAACTATAATATTTTCATGTGCCAACACAAAATCTCAATCAGAAAACTCACTCTATATGTAGGAAAGTTTTCAAGTGAGGATAACACATGAGAACATCCTATTTTCTGTCTGTGTTCCAATGATCGGAATCCATTTTTAGGCTATTCTAAGGATCATCCCTGCAGAATGGTTCAGTTTCTATCTGATGAACTGCATTTGACTGCCTTTTTTTTTTCGCAGAGATGACCGTAAAAGAGCTACCTAAAGAATAGAAATAGTTCCGATCACGAATTGTAGCAAAGAGAAATTTTTAAGGAAGACCAGTAATTATTACCATCTTGTTGGTTTGTTTCTGGTTCTGCGAAGTCTTTGACCATATAGGTCTCGAAAGCATTGAGGATCGGTGGGAGGGTAGAGTTCCCAGCCTTAATGATTGAAAGAGTAATATATTGTCCTCTGCTCCAATCCGACAGGCTAAAAATCGTACTTACAGACAAGTACTTAGGAGCAAATAGCCCAGAATAGAGCTCTCCGTTCCTAGTAATGTTAAACTGTCGAGACTCGTTGCCTTGGAGCTTTTCAACTTCTGCAAAGTGCATGTAAACATAATATTTTGCAGTGTTATCGGAAGGGAGCCAGAAAATATTCACGGAATCATCTACATTTTTTGGCGTGGCAGCAGTAGCCAGCACGACAGATGGTGGTTGGTAAGTATTGTTAGTGTTAATTGAAGACGAGGTGTTTAATTGTGTCCACTCATCGCGGTCATAGCCATACCAGAAGCGATCATATATATCGTCTGGATACCTAAACACAGATGATATATTTCGTGGTTAATGAAAAAGAATGGAAATTCTAAATTTATACATATACAATAAACATATTGCACAACATATGGAGCACATGTACGACATCCATATCGACACTAGACTGACACCATGGCGGAGTCCGGATTTCAAGTGTGGAAGAGCCTCTTATAATATATTTTAAAAAATTTGAATTCACAATACATGCCAAAGTAACCAGGAGTACCAAAACATCATATACATTACATATATAAAAAAATATATTTGCAACCATTTTCCTTTGGTATAAATTGGAAGACTCATTAAACGCAATAGAGAGAATAAATCAAAATTTCACAAAACCAAACAAACCATATGTTGAGAGAACCCAATAAAAAAAAATTCACAAACTCAAACAAACCATAGGCGGAGAGAATAGATGAAAAACCCACAAGGGTGTCTTTCAAATAAATTTATTTGAGGGATTTCTCAAGTGAAGCTGTGTGTGTTATAATATGCACGGAAATTACTGACCTATACAATTGCTTCAAATTCGCTGTTTGACCCGTGTCATACCGCGAATCAAGTGCCAAGGACCCTTCCTGTGCTTGATAAATTGTATTAGGCAAAGTCCTTAGCTCTATTGCTGATATAAATGGAACCCCTTTGTTTGTGTCCACCAAACAAACATGTATATAGTTTAGCAGAGGGACATGTATGAGCTCTTTGTTTGCGACGGTGGACGCACTCTCGAACTTCACTGAATCCCACAAATTAGGCCCAAGATGCAGTTGGAATTCTGGCAATCTATACTGGTCGTCATAATTCCCATATAAGAAACTTGCTCGGATCAAATATTTGGTACCCCTTGTAACGTTTATTTTGTAGCAGTTCCGAGTGCCTTGAGGAAAAACCCTAAGAGACCAGTATGGCTGCATCTTATTTTGTTGATCAGTCAATATAACAACCTTACTTTCATTGGTTTCAATGAAGCTTTCATCTGAAATATAGTTAATGCCTGTTTCCTTTTCAGTATAGCTAGAATTTGTTGCTAGGCCGCAGTCGATGCTAATGAAGCCTGAGACAGAACATCCACATAAACATATATACATATTTTCTCTTGTGCGGACGTCTAGAAGTTATACGTATATATGAAAGATGAAAGAGAGAGAGAGCACCAAGTTAACTTTTATTTATGTGCTCTTGCAGAGGTATATAATCATACCTGATTGATCCTGGGCATGAACAAGGAGCGTAAGATTGAGAGCAAAACCACCAAACTGCAGTACTGCAAAGAGGAGGAAATGCTTCCATGTCCGCCACATATCGTTGTACTCAGGAGACACTTAGCAAATTTGTTTGTAATTTGATATGATCATTTATTATAAAATTTCCTCCATTTGTGATGGAGGAACACCAAGTGCCATGGGGTGTCAGGTTGACGGTTGACCCTAATTAGCTACTTGTTTTAGTCTTCCCTCCAAGTGATTAAGATGCATGCTGTAGAATAAGTTTAAAATTCCCATTATTTTATTTTGTTTAGTTTCCACTGTATCATATGCGGTAAAATATGATCCACTAACTAGTTGATAAAGAAACTTTAACCAATCGTTCTAGAAGAGGTGGGGACTACAATGACAGAAGCCAACACCAAGTCGCAAGGTTTTTACCTGTAAAACTAATTCCATAAATCATCACACACACATGAAATTACATGAAAGAAAAGGTCTTGAATCAGACTAGGACATCTCTGAAGATTTCATATTGATGAAAGCTTCAAAGAAAGTTTTCTACTAGTACTTTCTAGATAATAGGTTCTTATGTTCAACTAGCAATAGGACTAAAATGTTTTTGAACTTATATTTCTAACAAAGCTTAAAAGGACTCCTTAGTATCATGTATTTCCTTACTCACACACCCAAGGTTTTGAAAAGCGTATTATGTATATATTTCCTAATTCACACGTACTAATACTTTCTATATAGCATTTAATCCTTAGTCACGCTTACCTAAGGACCTAAACATGTGGACATGTGATGACCTCTTTAATAAAATCCCCTTAGATTAATCCAACAGCATATTTAATAAAGACCCTTTATAATTGACTATATATTTACTTAATACTTTCTGTTTAGACAGATTCACTAACAGATACTACATAACAAATTTTCAATTTATCAATATGCGCAACACATGTCAAATCTAATATTTAGTTAAATACTTAAATTTGGCACACAAGAATATTCGAGCGGGGATAGCTCAGTTGGGAGAGCGTCAGACTGAAGATCTGAAGGTCACGTGTTCGATCCACGTTCACCGCAATTGATTTAGATAATTTTGGGGTTTT
>NW_018922620.1:67544-106647 GCF_002207925.1 Prunus avium
GTTTTTTTTTTTTTTTTTTTTGGTGCCAGAAGTTTGTATGTCTAATGTGAAGTACACTTCCAAGTATAGTATTTATATCCTGCTGAACCTGAAAGTATGAGTTGCATTATTTTAAACCCTTATTTTACTTTGATCCTGCTGAACCTGAAATTAGCCTACAGACTTGGACAGAGAGCAAAAGGGGAGAGGTTTTCTCACATCATAATCATATCATGCTGAAGTTTTATTAATAGCTCACACAAATACACCATACATGAAAGATAATTTTACATGAAAACTTTTATGAACTAACAAGAAAATGCAGCTACGAGTCGAAATGTCGTCTTCTTTGTACAGCTAGTTAGCAAGGTGCTGGTACGCATAATCCACCCTCAGTGCTCATCAAACGGCAGAGCTGAGAAGTTTCACCATCTTAGATTGGAAGGGAAGTACTGCACAACAGGCATTGTTTAAATAAAAAATTTAAAAGCCAAATCATTAACGCGGTGAAGAAAAATCAGGTTGTGCTTGAAAAGGAAGTTGAACCAAATGAAAAATCAGGTTGTGCTTACTTACCTTTTCAATGAGAGAGAGATAGCATGGCTTCACCTTCTCAACATCAATCCGTTCCTTGCTCTTGCTGTAAAGGTGAGGTCATACTTGCTGCATGGAAAAAATGAAAATGCAGTGTGACATTAAGCATTTAGACCAACAGAGAAATCAATAAGAGGTGAAGCACAAAGAGCGTGAATTTAAAACCCAGGAATTAAACACTTACTTGAATACATGAAGCCAGTTCAGATTTTCGACATCCTCTTCGTTCATTAAGTACTTATATGCTCCTGCCTTGTGTAAAGCTGCAATTTCAAGAGGACTTGATCACAATCAATTACTCACAAAATGAGGAAAAATTATGGTGCTTTTGTATTATTTCACATACCATAGAATGAGTGGTATCTAATGATGAACAGAGCTGCTGAGGGTAGAGTGCAATTATTCTCCTTGGCCACCTGAATTAATATTTTATTGTATTCATTTAATGAATGGCAAAATTGTTTGATCATACTGTCTAAAGTGTTAGATGATTCAAGTTAGAAAATGTACCAAATACATGTAGTCGTCATGCCCCCACGACATCATTACATTTTCGAGTCCACATCCCTCTGAGTAAACTCCAAATATGGTGCTGTAAGCAGGATTATAGTAGTCAGGATTTTCCTTGAAATACTGCAATAGCAATGACATGAACAGAATGTTTGATCAGCAAATTAAATATTATATATACATCTTTGGAGTGTTTTTAGTAAGTAAATCAATGATAAAGTACCTTGTGATGAACATTGGCTTGGTCAAAAGCACAGCCAACTGGGAATGTGTCACCTGAAACAAGGATCAGGGTTAGTAATTTCTGAAGTTGAAAACATGTATTTCTGCACAATATAGCTAAATTTTGATGCATGAAATTCGACTCATACCAACAACAGCCCATTGAGGAAGCTCCCCAAAGCTAGGAAGAAGAATCACCTTCCCAAGATCTAAAACACATAAGGGATCAAATTAGCAACTTACTTCACTTACTGGTATGAAGTCCAGAAGAACAGATAATATTGAAGATATTAATACCATGGATAAGGCCAGTCAAGTGCAGCCAATCTTCATTGGGATAGTCCTTTCTAATGGCTTTAGCTGTTTGCAACAAGTGCTCGATTTGAGGTTCGTCTAAGTCCGGATCACTCTCATCCACAACCTCATTCAGAAGTTCACAGCATTCCCATATGCTCATCTCCACCCTGTTCAATTTTCAGTACTCTTTTCTCATTCTCTGAACCCGTTTTACATTTTTTTTATAAATATTTGGTATTAGCTAGACAGATGCAAATGAAAATAGACCTATATTTCAATGTTATCTCATACCTAGGAAGTAAAATGGTGAAGTATAGTGATGTTTGGGAAAGTTACTTACAAAGTCATAAGTCTGGTTGATGTGATTTATCTGGTAGAAAATCTCCACATTTGGTTGCCTTTCACCTTCTGCATCATAATCCCTGTTTTTCAATCCATGTAAAATTATTAATAACTAACTTTAATTGATAATTCAATGGAGAGGGGAAAAAATTCAATGAATTTCCAAAACTAGACAAAAAAAAATTTTGTTGAAGGCATAAGTATGGGCCTGGCCAAAGGCCCAGCACAGAGGGCTGCACAAGAGGCCTTGGTTGGTCAAAAATAAGATAAACAAATAGACCTTCACTATTTCTGTTGCTTGAGCTAATGAAAAGAAAAAAAAAATTAAATTAATGACATACATTTATCCCATAATTTTCTATTTGCAATAAATTTGTACCACACAATTTCAAATTGATAGGAAAGGTTTTCTTTCTTTTGTGTTTTCCTTTGCCATCATAGGAAAGATTTTTTTAACCTTTTTAGTTGGGTAATTAGAAATGAAAGTGAAAGCATATGCTTTGAAACCTTGGTGTCCAGGTTTCCCAATCTCTGTTTTTTTTTTCATTTTGCTCTTTTTCTTCCAAAATTCTTGAAAAATGGCAAGTAAGGGCAGACACTATTCATCTGAATAGTGACTGTCCTACCAATTTTTTTGATGCATTCCCACCAATTACCATGGCAACCCAAGGGCAACCACTATTCACATGGGATATGAGAAGATGAATTTGTATAGGTTTTGGTGTGGGAAGCGAAGAACATGGCTAGATATTTATAGAAAAATTTCCAAATTTTTTGGTTTTTTTTTCAATTTTTTTGATATTTAAATTGGTCTCTGATGTCAGAATGACGTCAACTTGCTCAAGCAGCAACCCAAGCAAGTCTTTCCTTCGGGCTTGCCCAATTTCATGGTCCACTTCTTGCCATGGCAATTTTTCCTTGGGTGGAGGTTGTTTTTGGAGCCTAGGCCCCCTTTTACCATGGCAAATAAAAATGGGGCGAAAGTGCTCTTAGAAGTTTCACCAGTGACTAGCTAGCCTAGAAAGATAAATACCGAAAACAGTTCATGACCATACATTTAGCTAATCGCATAACATTTAATACATGTCACAGTTCACGTACATATATATAGCCAACTATGTTATTATGTACGACTAATCTTTTCTCCATTAACCTTTTCTCCATATCAATTGCATGTACAACACTTAAGTTGTTGATGTGTCATGTTTTAAACAGATGGATTATTAGAATGATCCAGATATTGCGAAATGCGAGTAAATACACAGTCTCTAAATATAGACTTGGAATCCATGCACAAGTACTTGTAATGAATTCAAAACTTTAAATATTTTTCTTTGGGTTACAAATGTTCAAATAATATTACAGAATTACCACCTAGTAGTGTTACTTTCAAACCTGATGTGGGAGGTCTTTATAATTGAGCCGCTTGAACTGATTGTATCATCACTCTCATCGCTCTCATAAGCTTCTGTAATCTTTGTTATTTCAGAAGGCATCTCAATTTCCAAACACTCTTTCAAATCATTAAACACAACAGTTATATCGGGCCTTTGGATTGCTGTTGAAGACACACATGCCATGGCAATTTCTATGGCTTTTTGAGCAGAAGAATGGAGGTAGGTTCCTTGTATTCTTGAATCCACAATGCTTTCGATTTCCATCCTCTCAAATTTAGGCCTCACCCATTGACATATGTGAATAGGCAATTGTTCTAAATCTCTTATTATTGCTGCTCTACCTGTTATGAGCTCTAGCAACACAATCCCAAAGCTGTATATGTCACTCTTTTTGTTAAGATGTCCGGTGCTGCAATATCTGGAGAGAATAAGAAGAAAAAAAAAACTGTAAACAATATAGCTAATAAAACAACACCTCAGTCAAAATGGTATTGAGTACCAACTGGAAGAAGACTTTCGTGGTTTCTCAGCGACATATGACCTCAAAAAATTTGTATGAGAACTCTTGTAGTATGTAACTAGCTATTAGCATAATTTAAACTTACTCAGGATCCAGGTATCCAAATGTTCCTTTGGCGGCTGTTGATACATGAGTGACACTTTCAGTTGCAAGGCCTTTAGAAAGACCAAAATCAGCTATCTTGGCTTGCAACTTTTCATTCAATAAGATATTGGATGTCTTTAGATCTCTATGCACAATTGGTGGTTTGCAACCATTGTGTAGATATTCCAATCCTGCAAAAATATTTATGACTTGAGCTACGGTAAGTAAACTAACTAAAGTTAGGGCGATAGTTAGGGGATCATGTTAGGTATTCATATCTATTTATGATCATGAGTGTTCAAACACTATAAGTACGGATTAGGTCTTATTTTAGTGGTATTTCTCTTCTCAACATCAAGCAAAAGGTGCATAACAAAGTTGGTCCTCAAGCCAATACAAAACTTTAATCAAAAGAAAATACTTGCCTCCTCCTGGAAGCAGAAACACCTATTTTCATGTCAATTACAGTTTGACATATATGCAAAAAACAATCTTTTTTTGTGACAAATTATTTTTGAATATGTGTCAAACCTTAATTTGTAGGAATGATAAGTGTTTCCTTATTCAGAACCAAACATTCATTTAGAAGTACTTAAACATAAGGTGTTTGGACATATGCACCTAACACGTGCGCGCGCGCACACACACATATATATATATACATGTAGTAAATTATTTTATTTAGTGTTCAGTTACCTCGCGCAGCATCTACTGCAATTTGAAGCCTCTCTTTCCAAGTCAAAACGTTTTTACCCACATCTGCACCCAAGAGATGTCGATCATCACGATTCCGTATCACTGAATTGTTCAAGTTCTACTCAAATCATTTGCAAAGTCATGCATACCAGATGAAATATGTTGTTCCAAGTTTCCATTGGCCATATAGTCATAAACAAGGGCCATAGTGTCACCTTCACCGCAGTAACCAATGAGAGAAACCAAGTTTCTATGGTGAGCGCTCATTAATAGTACAACCTGCAATATTTGTAAGCAACATGTGTATATATTCACATCTGTACTTTCGAGATCCAGAGGTAAATCTTAAGTATCCCAGTTGCATATATCTACCTCATTTTGAAATTCTTTTGAGCCTTGCCTTGATGAACCGAGTAACTTGACAGCAACCTGAATCTCATTTTTCAGAGTGCCAAGGTAGACTTTTCCAAAGCCGCCTCTTCCGATTATTGATGCAAAATTATTGGTAATCTTCACAATCTCTGAGTATGTAAACCGTTGACCTTGTGACTCCAAAAATTCATTTTTGTTGAAATTCTTCATCATCTCTACACCAAAAAGGGTTATCAGTAAAATACTCCCCAAAAAAAAGAAAGTTATTTGGCAGTCTTACCATGTTGTCTTTTCCTTTTAAAGACCGCCCATAAGACAGCTAATATTGTTGATAAGAGAATGAAGAATCCAAGGATATACACTGCTAGGTGAATATTGGTACAGTGTTTCTTCCTTAGTTTGCAAGGGACTTGTTCGGATTGATTTGGATTTTCGCAGAAACTGATAACAAAATGGCTGAGGGCAACTGTTAAGATTTTGATGGATAATCAACCAAGATGTTGTTTCTGTGTTTATTTGTTAATAAACAAACAGACCTGAATGATAGAAAACCATCCTTCCTTCTTTGAATGAGTCCTTTCGGAACAGAACCTGTGAAATTGTTTTTGTCCAACTTTCTGAAAAGCGAAAACCACTGCATTTTGTCACCATAATTTGTACTTAATGAAGGAATTATAATTTAGTCCCATTTGCAATTCAATAACTTACAAGACGGCTAACTTTGGCAGGTGAGACAGAAATTCTGGAATTGATCCCGTTAATTTGTTGTTCGATAAATCCCTAAAGTGATGAACAGTAACAAGTCATTCATTTGGTATGCATGCAGTGGATATTTCAAACACAGTAATTAAAGCATACTTACAAAGTTTGTATCATGGTGAGATTGGATATACTAGGAGATATCTCCCCTGTTAATCCACTTGAGGACAAGTTCCTGGAAGATTGCATGTGTTACGCAAATTATTATATTAATTCACTAAAACATAAGTGGTTGAAAGTTTTTGTGAAGAGTTACTTACAAGGATGTTATTCTTGGCTGCTGGGCATTTTCATAATAAGTACAATTTAGACCTTCCCATGAGTAAACTTGAGGGCTGCAGGGATCTCCTTGCCAATTCCTTTTGATGTTATGTGCTGACTTGATGTTTGTGATTGCATTCGCTATAATATTTTCATATGCCAACACAAAATCACAATCACAAAACTCACTTAATATGTATCTATTCTATAGGCAGAAAAGTTTTTGAGTGAGGATAACATTGAGAACATCCTATTTTCAGTCTGTGTTCCAATGATCGGAATCCATTTTTTAGGCTCTCTTCTAAGGATGATCCCTGCAGAATGATTCAGTTTCTATCTGATGAACTGCATTTGACTGATTTTTTGCATAGATGACCCTAAAAGAGCTACCTAAAGAATAGAAATAGTCCGACACAGTGTCAGAGCGAATTGTAAGGAAGAATATAGTAATTACCGTCTTTTTTTTTTTTTTTTTTTTTTTTTTTTTTTTTGGTCAATGTTTGGTTTCAAAGAAACCAAAACGGGATAGATTGCAAATAGAGCCAGAAATACACGAACCAGGTAAAAGCAGCTAGACCTCAGTTCAAGGCTAGAACCAAGCTTCTCACCCAATCAAATTAAAAAAAAAGAAAAGGAAACAACAACAACTAAGAAACAGAAAGAAAGTCCGTAATACAAGAAACTGAGACATGCTGCACCACCAAAAACCAATTGGCAAGGCACCCAATGCAAGACCAAAACCACCAGAGAAGTCACAAGAGCCAAAGAACCGAGAGGAAGATGGTGATGGATACGCCATCACAGCTACAGAGAGCGCTACCATAATCCGAGAGGTAAGTGCCAAAAGCACTTTAAAAGCATCCTCAACAGCAATAGTATTACTGAGGAGAGATGCTCCAGAACGTAACACGGTGGAGAAGATCCAACAACGAGACAAAACCGCAAGGAATCGGAGGAGAACAAGCATAATAGGAAACAAAGACAAACACACAAAAACAAAGCTGCCGACATAACCAAAAAGAAGATTTTGCCAAGTAAACCGCTGCCCAAAATAACCAAGATCCAACAAGGAAATGGAGTCCATAAAACTCTGAGGACCCAAGCCCCCAGTAAGACCTCCCGCATCCATAGTGACACAAAACATACACCCACACATCAAATGCAGCTTCACCCTTGACAAAACCAACAGAAAAGCAATAGAAGGACGACGCCTCCTAATTAACTCCTTTAGTGGCCGAATTGTCAAGGAGGAGCCTAACCCTTGACAATTCCAAACCACATAACTCATGGCGATGTTGTGGCTGTTGAAGGCCAGCCGCCACCGCCTGAGAGGCTACCACTCTCCAAAGAAGGAAATATCTCAACACCAAATTTATCCAAATATAACTCATCACGATCAGCTGAAGGAACCCTTACCTCACTGAAAAAGTCATCACAGAGGTCCATAGATTGAAGAAATCTGTTTCTAACACATCTGCTCCTACCACGCCTGCCCCTGCTAATTTTTGGTGAAATATTGGGACCTCTGGTAGACACAGCTAAGTGGAACGGCTGAGTTGCAATTTTTGGTTTTTTCCGGATAGATTCCTCAGGAGAGGAACACATAGTAAGAGGTCTTTTAGATGGAAATATGGGATGAGGGGACTCAGGGGAGATAGGTTTAGAAACTGCATGTGTATGATGAATAGGAGGAGGTTCAGAAGGTTGGATTTCTCCAGACACGGGGGCTGTCTGGATTTTAGGAGTATTAATAAAATAGCCAGGTCCACTCTTACAAGCCTCTGAATTGCCAAGAGTGTGGGCTTTGATACCAGCCATTGAGCCCAAGGGTAAGTTCCAACATTTAGGTCCAACAAAAGCACAATTATTGGTCACAGAAATAAACAATTCCTGATTAATCCATTGTCTAACAGTTGCATCAGCTAAAAAGATAGGTCTGTTGGCAGAAGCACCCGAATTGGAACCAATTCTAGCTACTGGGCCCTCACCATTAGGCACCAAAGACAATGTACTAGCACTGTTTCCTCTTCCGACAACCGATGGTGGAATAGCAATACGAGGCACGCCCTGTTTATTAGGCGCAATAGACAATGTACAAGCATTGTGTCCTTTCCGACAACCGATGGTGGAATAGCAATATGAGGCACGCCCTGTTTATTAGGCACAATAGACAATGTACAAGCACTGTTCTCTCTTCCGACAACAGATGGCTGGATAGCAGGAATAATAGCTGGATTAGCCATGCGAGGCACGCCCTGTTCACATCGGTTCACACGCTCAGTGGGAACGTGAACACCACTCGCTATAGGATCACCGACTGTCCTCCTAGTAGCCACCGCTCGACGCCGTGTCTCTACTGGTAACTTGATAGGAGGAGAAACACCCAGGTCACGAGATATCTTGGCTTGCATCCAGGATCCATATTGGCGCTTCCCATCATCCTCATCAGGAACGCAGTCAAATTTGCAATGATCAAGTCCATGACCAAGGCGACCACACTGGAAACAGAAATTAGCCAATCTTTCATAGAGAAATTCCACCCAAGACTCAGTTTGATCAGGGCGTAGGAGCCAAATACCCAAGGGTAATGGATTCGAGGCATTCAGTTCCACTCTTGAACGAAGATACCCTCTCATTCCCCCAGGTTGGTCTGGGTCTTCAAACCCAATTAGCCTCTCAAATTGTGCTCCAATCTGACCCGCCGTTTCCCCATTCATTTGTCCCCTTGGAACCCCATGGGCTTGAACCCAGTATGAGATCAGACTGGGGTTCAGTTCTTCCAGAGCAAGATTTAGTGGCCAATACTGAACACAGAACACAAACCCCATAATCGTCCATGGACCTCCGTCTATAATTTTTTTTGCAGCAACTTCATTATCTACTTTTATAGAAAAAAGTAAATCTTTGACATCCACGATTTGGACATTTCCAAAGGCAGCCCACGCATTCCTAAGCATCCTTTTTACAGCCCCAATATTTGGAGGTTTATCAGCAATCAAAGAACCAAACAGGGTAACTCCAGCTTTGAGTTCCTGTAAACCTAGTGATGTCCCTATTTGAACCGCAAGTTGGTCAGGGGTAGTCAAACCAACCTCCATCCTCCCAAAGCTGGTACAAATAAAGAACCCCAATAGAGTAAGATGAGATTTAAACAAAACGCAGAAATTGGCAGATTTTGAAGAAGATATAAGGCATGGATAAAAACTGAGAATTGTGGAATATGGGAAAGGTGTAATGGAAAAACAGAGGATAGAAAATGTGGGTTAAGAGAAAAAACTGAAGTTTGGAGTTTTTGAGAGAGCAAAGGAAACGATCAAGAGAAACAGGGGAAAAGAGAAGAAGGTAGAAGACAGGAGAATTGGGATAAAATCTAAGCTGGTAACAAGGATTGAGAACAAAGGATAAGACCTGAGATGGGAACAGGTATGAGGAAGTGAGATACCACCAGGGGTATGGGAACTCTCACTAGGAGAGAGAGA
Organism: Prunus avium; assembly: GCF_002207925.1. The sequence goes on from NW_018922620.1 coordinate 77,057, forward strand.
CTCTCAAGAAGAGATTCTGAGAAGTCTTTGACCATGTAGATCTCAAAAGCATTGAGGATGGGTGGGAGGGTAGAGTTCCCAACCTCAGAGATTGAAAGAGTAATAAATTGCCCTCTACTCCAATCCGTCAAGCCATAAATAGAATTTACAAACAAGTATTTAGGAGCAAATGGGCCATAAAAGAGTTCTCCGTTCCAAGTAATTGTCAACTGTCTAGACTGGTTGACTTGGAGCTTTTGAAGTTCTGAAAAGTGCATGTAAACATGATATTTTGCACTGTTATCAGAAGGCAGCCAGAAAATATTCAAGGAATCATTTACATTTTTTGGCGTGGCAGCAGTTGTCATCACGACAGATGGTGTTTCGTAATCATTGTTATCTCTAGAGTCAATGGCGGACGAGGTGTTTAATTGTGTCCACTCATCGCGGTCATAGCCATACCAGAAGCGATCATATATATCATCTGGATACCTAAATAGAGATATAAATTTCATGGTTATGTAATGAAAAAGAATGGCAATTCTTAATATATACATATACATAAACATAATCCCCCTTAAGAGGGATTCCGTTCCTGGTTATCTGGATTGGAATACTCGACAATGTATCGCACAACATATCCATAACATATCAACATTCATATATCGAATGCATTATACCATCTACATGGAGAAAATGTCAACATCCATATCAACATGATATCAATAATATGAATGACATATCGAGTATCTCGCTTCCCAATGGCGGAGGTCAATAATTTTTCAGGGGATGAGTAATATTTAAAAGGCTACAAGCTCCAAAAAAAATTTAGACGACCAAATACCCTTAAATGAAGGGAAAACTTGAGAAAATTGCTGGCATAGTTTTTTGAAGCGAAATAAAAAAGGGGAAACCCAAAACCCAAAATAAATTCCTAAAAAGTATGTAATCATGAAGAAATAAGGTGAACCAACTTATTTTATTTGAAAATCCCTCAAATATATATATATTATTATAAGCACGGAAATTACTGACCTATACACTCGCTTTGATACTTGACCAGTGTCATATCGCGAATCAAGTGCCAAGGACCCTGCATGTGCTTCATAAGTTGTATTATGCAAAGTCCTTAGCTCTATTGCTGATACAAATGGAACCCCTTTGTTTGTGTTCACCAAACAAACGTGGATATAGTTTCGCGGAGGGACGTGTATGAGCTCTTTGTTTGTGACGGTGGAGACATTCTCCAACTTCACTGAATCCCACAAATTAGGCCCAAGATGTAGTTGGAATTCTGGCAATCTATACTGGTCGTCATAATTCCCATATAAGAAACTTGCTCGGATCAAATATTTGGTTCCCCTTGTAACATTTATTTTGTAGCAGTTCCGAGTTCCTTTTGGAAAAGCCCTAAGAGACCAGTACGGCTGCATCTTATCTCGTTGATCATTCAATATAACAACCCTACTTTCATTGGCGTCGATGAAGCTTTCATCTGAAATATAGTGAATGCCTGTTGTCTTTTCAATATATCTAGAATTTTTTCCTAGGCCGCAATCAATGCTAATGAAACCTGAGACACACATCCGCATTTGCCACATGAGAGAGAGAGAGAGAACCAAGTTAATTGTTATTTATTGGGAGATTCACTATTATACCCAATATAGGAGCCAAATTATAAATTAAAAAAAGGCTAAATTATTGAAATGCCCCCTATAACTCAAATTTCAGTCTCAGTTTCCCCCCTGATGAAACTCTAAGTGTCTCACTTTCCCCCCTAAAACTCCATATATTGTCTCACTTTGCCTATATTCTATCTAGCCCTAACAGAAGTCGTCAAATCTTAACCCGCCAAAAACAACCTTCCCTAACAAATTCAAATACTCTCTGAATCTGCAACTACTCCCAGACTCATTTGCAAAACCAAACCCCTCTCCAAACTCCAAGAAATGAAGAACAACCTCCAACAATGGCGGCAACCCAACTCCTCTCTCTCATCGTCCTCTCAGTTCTCTCTCTCTCTCCTACGCCCTCCCCACCCAAACCCTCGTCAACGCCGCCAAAATCCTCTCAGATTTCGACTACACCTCCATGGCTCTGACCCTCGACCTCGCCTCTCAAACCCTCCTCATCTCCCAGTCTCCTTCTCTCACCATCTTGGACCCCACTGACACCGCCTTCTCTCACTCTGGTCAGCCACCGCTAAACCTCCTGCAATTCCACATCATCCCCCTTTATTTCTCTCTCCGATCCCTCAAGTCCCTGCCTTTCTGCGCCAAGATCTTAACTTTACTATCTGACCTCTCTCTCTCCGTCACCACTTTGGCCTATGACCCTAGAGTCTCACTCAACAACGTCCCCATCACTGTTTCCCCAATTTTCGACTTTTGTTAGGGCTGGATAGAATATAGGCAAAGTGAGACAATATATTGAGTTTCATGGGGGAAAGTGAGACACTTAGAGTTTCAGGGGGGAAACTCATACTGAAATTGAGTTATAAGGGTCATTTCAATAATTTAGCCTTAAAAAAATCCCTATATGAAATGGGCTTTAGAAACACATTTAAAGCTCATTTACAACATAACAAAGAGGCTTTTAACTTCTTTTAAATTACAAACATGTCATTGATTTCTTAAAACAAACTCAACCACAAAACCTCATAAAAAAGCCCAAAACACTCAATAGGGCATCAAAGTAATTTAATAATCAAAATTCAATAGGGCCAACTATCATTTTTTGGGTTTTTGTTTTTGTTTTTTTGTAGAAATTAATGGTGTAGGGTTAATTTATAGTTTTAGTGCTAAGAATGGATATATGACTAAATATCTTTTATTTATTTTCTCTTGCAGAGGTGTGTATATATATAATATAAAATATAGTCATACCTGATTGATCATCTTGGCAATGAACAAGGAGCATGAGATTGAGAGCAAAACCACCAAGCTGCAGTGCAAAGAGGAGGAAATGCTTCAATGTCCGCCACATTGTTGTGCTCGGGAAACACTTAGCAAATTTGCTTTGTAGTTGATATATATATATATATGATCATTTTACATACAATTTCCTCGATATTGTGACGAACACAGATTTTGCTTGGGTCGATATTGTTGACCCTAATCAGCTACTGGTTTGTCTTCCTTCCAACTTGTCCACAATAAAAGTCTTCCCTCCTGATTGTAGTACGTACTTCGACTTTGCCACTCATGAAATGTGAACATTTTGGTGCACGTATCTGAATATAACGGCCCACTTGAGGACAAGTTACACACATCAACATCACCCGCCCAATTCACCTTCTCAACATCAACAGCCCACTTCACCCAAACCTTATATTATGAATAAATTATCAATGTAGGCAACAAATGTCAACCGTAATATCTAGTTAAATATCTAGTTTTGGCCCATAAAATTTGCAAAGCGGGGATAGCTCAGTTGGGAGAGCGTCAGACTGAAGATCTGAAGGTCACGTGTTCGATCCACGTTCACCGCAATTAGATTTTATTTTATTTTAAACTTTTTGCGCTAGAAGTCTAATGTGAAGTCTGCTGAACCTGAAGTTAGCCTACAAACTTGGACACAGAGCGAAAGGGGAGAGGTAGTTAGCCTACAAAATTGGACACAGAGCGAAAGGGGAGCGGTTGCCTCACTCACATCACCATGCTGAAGTTTTATTAAGCAATCTAAAGAATAGCTCACATACACAATACATGACAGATAATTTTACATGAAAACTTTTATGAAATAACAAGGAAATGCAGCTAAAACTCGAAATTTCGTCTTCTGTGTACAGCTAGTTAGCAAGGTGCTGGTACATAATACACCCTCATTACTCATCAAATGGCAGAGCTGGGAAGTTTCACCATCTTAGCTTGGAAGGGAAGTACTGCACAACAGGCATTGTTTAAATAAAAAATTAGAGAGCCAAATAATTAACGCGGAGAAGAAAATAATTAAGAGGATGTTTAACCAAATGAAATCAAGTTGTGCATGCTTACCTTTTCAATGAGAGAGAGATAGTATGGCTTCACCTTCTCAACATCAATCCGTACCTTGCTCTTGCTGTAAAGGTCATACTTGCTGCATGGAAAAAATTAAAATGCAGAGTGACATTAAGCATTTAGACCAACAGAGAAATCAATGAAAGGTGAAGCACAAAGAGCATGAATTTAAAACCCAGGAATTAAACACTTACTTGAATACGTGAAGCCAGTTCAGGTTTTCGACATCCTCTTCGTTCATTAAGTGCTTATATGCTCCTGCCTTGTGTAAAGCTGCAATTTCAAAAAGATTTCATCACAGTCAAATTACTCACACAATGAGTTATATTTCTTTTAGGGGTAAAATTTATAGTGCTTTTCTATTATCTCACAGACCATAGAATGAGTGGTATCTAATGATGAACAGAGCTGCTGAGGGTAGAGTGCAATTATTCTCCTTGGCCACCTGAATAAAAAATTTATTGTATGAATACCAAAAGTATTTGATTATACTGTCTAAAGGGTTACATGATCTCGGTTAGAAAATATACCAAATACATGTAGTCGTCATGCCCCCACGACATCATTACATTTTCGAGTCCACATCCCTCTGAGTAAACTCCAAATTTGGTGTTGTAAGCAGGATTATAGTAGTCAGGATTTTCCTCGAAATACTGCAATAGCAATGTCATGAACAGAATGTTTGATCAGCCAATTAAATTGTATATACATTTTTTTGAGTGTTTGTAGTAGATAAACTTATGATAAAAGTACCTTGTGATGAACATTGGCTTGGTCAAAAGCACAGCCAACTGGGAATGTGTCACCTGAAATAAGGATCAGGATTTGTAATTTTGAAGTTGAAAATATATAAATATATTTCTGCATAATATAACAAAAGTGTGAGGCATGAAATTTGATTCGTACCAACAACAGCCCATTGAGGAAGCTCCCCAAAGCTAGGAAGAAGAAGCACCTTCCCAAGATCTAAAAGCACATAAAGGATCAAATTAGCAACTTACTTCACTTACTGGTATGAAGTCCAGAAGAACATAAAATATTGAAGATATTAATACCATGGATAAGGCCAGTCAAGTGCAGCCAATCTTCATTGGGATAGTCCTTTCTAATGGCTTCAGCTGTTTGCAACAAGTGCTCGATTTGAGGTTCGTCCAAGTCCGGATCACTCTCATCCACAACCTCATTCAGAAGCTCACAGCATTCCCATATGCTCATCTCCACCCTGTTCAATTTGCTGTACTCTTTTCTCATTCTCTGAACCTGTTTTACATTTTTTTTGTAATAAATATTTGGTTTTACCAAGGCAGATGCAAATGAAAATAGATATGTTTCAATCTTTTCTCATACCTAGGAAGTAAAATGGTGTCACGAAAATGAAGTATAGTGATGTTAGGGAAAGTTACTTACAAAGTCATAAGACTGGTTGATGTGATTTATCTGGTAGAAAATCTCCACACTTGGTTGCCTCTCACCTTCTGCATCATAATCCCTGTTTTTCAATCCATGTAAAATTATTAATAACTAAATTTAATTGATAATTCAATGCAGAGGGGAAAAAATTCAATGAATTTCCAAAACAAGACAGAACTTTTTGTTGAAGGCAAAAGTATGGGCCTGGCCAGAGGCCCAGCACAGAGAGCTGCACAAGAAGCCTTGGTTGGTCAAAAATAAGATGAACAAATAGACCTTCACTATTTCTGTTGCTTGAGCTAATGATGAGAACCCATGTCTTTCCATGCTGGGAAAGGTTTTCTTTCGTTTGGGTTTTCCTTTGCCATCATAGGAAAGATTTTGTTTTTGACCATTTTAGTTGGGTAATTAGAAATGAAAGTGAAAGCAAATGCTTTGAAACCTTGGTGTCCAGATTTCCCAATCTCTGTTCTTTTTTATCATTTTCCTCTTTTTCTTCCAAAATTCTTGAGAAAAAGGCACAGCTTCAAGGGGATCAAATTACCAGGTCTTTTTGTCTCATTTATGATCAATAATTATTTAAGTGGTCGTATACATTTTAATAGTGAATTTTACTTGTAGATGATAAGAAAAATAACTTATAACATAAGGAGACCATCCATAATAGCTCCTACTCTAGATCAGATCATCTCATATCATATCATATCATATCTAGACTGGCAAACGGGTCGTGTTTGTCGTGTTCATGGCAAACCGGTCGTAATTCAGATCTCTATAGATTTAATCCTGAAGGGTACATATAAAATAAATTTATGTATGCAAAAGTGTATAACCTAAATGTCTGTCCAAATGAGTTGGTATGTGGCACCACAAATAATCCATCATCAAACACTTTTTTCTCCCCTGCCTCAGTTCCAACTTCAACTCCTGTGATTTTAAATCAGAGAAAAATCATATATAAATATATATATATATATGTCACATATTTTAAAGGAATCATTAATGAAAATAAATATTATTTTTTTCACACTGAAAATCCCAAAAGATCCCACCAAACCAAACTGCCCCAGATGAACAAGGATAAAAATAAATATTAAAAAAAAACTAAAAATAGAGAATACCAACTTGGAAATTCATGATCAACAATGAAGAAAATTAATTTACAAAAATATAAGAAAATAAAATAATAAAAAAACTAGGAAGTGGGAATTAATAATGTACCAAATTCAGGCTGCTCAATGAGGATGGTCATCCTGAATCAAACCTGAAGCAGCAGAGAAACCCAAGAAAACAGAGGAAAATATTGAACCCAAAATAATGAAGAAAAAAATAAACCAGTTTGACCACAGAATTTGGGCAGTGGTGGCATCTTGTGGCTTGGAAAGTGATAAGTATTTATAGTTGGCCGGAGAGTCCTTTCCTGACAATTCGGAGGTCTCATGTCCTTCCCTGAAAATTCACAAAACTTTTTTGCTTCCTTCCTTGCAATATTTACAGAGACAGCAAGTAAAAGCAGAGGTCAAACTACAAAATATTATTTTAACTCCAACTCAAGTAAAAGCAGAAAAGAAAAAAATAAGGGAGCATTTTTGTTCACCACTTTAATTATAGGTGTACTCTCACCACCATTCTCAATGCTTTACACTGTTTATAGGTGTAATCATGATTCTATAAATACAAAGCAAAAGTTAACTATGGTTATGTTTATGAACACGTGTCAAACATTGATGATAGTGGTGATGGTACACTTACGATTAAAGTGGTGAGCAAAAATGCACCCAAAAAATAAACAGAGACAGCAGAAATAATTGATAAATATTTAAAAAATAATCCACCTTGTGGGACCCACGGGGTTCTGTCAGGGCTGAGTCAGCCTTGCGTTGGACGTGACGCAGCACCACCACCTACGGCAGCGCGCGTGTTGTCGTTACTAGGCGATTACTCTTTTTCACTGCCGTTCTTGCTAGTGGCTCTGGTCTGGTGGGTGTCACGCGTCCAGCTGCGAATCGCGGCGTGTGGCTGCTGGGACTGTGAGATCGCGACAAGTGTAAGAGTGGCAGCTGTTAAGAGCTTGTATTCGTCGGCGTGTAGTTTCATGAGCTCCACAAAGAGAAAGAGACACCTGTAGTACATTGGCTGTAGGGTTACACGTCGCCACGTAGCCATCAGAGTTCAAGTTTTGTTTCCTAATATATATATATATATATATATATATATATATATATATATTATTTTTTTTTTTTTGAAAAATTAATTATGTTTTTTGGAGAATAATTTAGTTTCAGTGTTCTTCTTCAGCCTCTCGTTTCATTTGATGCATATATAGATATATACTAAAAAGTTGTGGCTGTGGGTTGACTTTCCTGAAATTATTTTGAAAAAAGCTAACTTACCTACCTACCATTCGACCATCAATAATATTTCATGCTCCTTGGCCTCGGCCTTGACCGGTCCGGTGGTTGATGACTTCATGTTTTCATGCACGCCTGTCCATCATATATTAATTTAGGTATTTTATTTGGTTGAATTCCATAATTTTATTATTATTATTTCATGAATAATTGATAGCTCGATTGTAGCATTGCCCATGCTTGATGGGATGATGTCAAACTTTTTCCCACTTTATTTGTACGGATCCCAAACAAAACGGGGACACCTATTTTGGTGGAAATTAAACTCAGGAATTTGATGCCCTAATTTCCACGATTTTTTCCGCGTGTCATTTAATCAATTCCATGCTTAAATTGCCAAACAAGAGAATTGTCAATTTCTCCTCTTAAATTTTCAACTTTTAGTTAAATTTCGAGTTATTTTATATATATATATATATTTTTAATACAAGTGGCATTCTACTTTAATCTAATATAAATTACCTGGAGTGGGATTCGAACTCAAGTACATAAGAAAGCACATTCGTTCTAACCAATTTGGGTAAGTTCATGCATGCATGATAAATTATATCTTAGATTAGGTTACAAAAGTCTTTGTGGTAGATTAGTCAGACTCAATTTAGATTTTCTCTGTCATTTACTTTACTACGGGCACGTAGGACGGAATCGAATTTTTATAAAGAGTTGAGTCTAGACGTTGTTTTTAAAGTTGGGTTCTTCACAAATAGGTCCTTCAAAAAGCATTTGCAATCCACACTGAAAATAGATCTAGTAGTACCAACAGGAGTTGGTCCAAGTGGAAGGGGCTTGGATCCTTTAAATAAGAGGTCCTGAGTTCGATCTCAGTCGCTTGCGAATAGAGCAGACTTTGTTGGGAGAGGTCCCCACCTTGCGCCCGACAGTACCTCGAGGGTTAGTCCCCGCAATCGCGCGGGGGATACCTTGGTTTTCACCAAAAAAATAGATCTGGTAGTGATATTTGTGTTGGGTGTGTGATTGAAGACAATGACTTTTGCCTTACGAACTACCACTATTTTGCATTACGACAACGTCGGCCAGGTGCTTGTCCTTGAGATTGTTTTTTGGACAAAAGGTGTTTGATATTATGAGCATAGGTTTTACCTATCGTCCGTGCAATTTATTTAAATGTGAGTGTGAGTTGTGACACTCGAACGGACATCATTGAGGCCGAGTAGTGGTTCCAAGATGTTGACAAGAAAAATTATGGGGAAAGGAAATTTATAAGCAATAGTCTTGTTATGCTATTTGGACATGTGTTCAATTCAGGACCGACTCATCCTTTTTTGGATTACGGAGTCTTTCCTCTTTGCATGACAAATCACGAGATGGTTTTCCTTCATGTTTTCACGGTCGGCACGCATGCCTTTACCTCTCATTTTCAACAAATCTCTTTAATCAGATTTGTCGGGCGAGTCATTTTACAGGCCAAAGTATATATATATATGTTCCTGCTATGGTCACTTTATTTTATATGTCCATATGGAGTAAAAGGAAAAGGCAAAGACACAAATATTTTCACCGGCTCTGCTCATTTGCATGCGACAAGTGGCAGTTAAAATGAAAGTTGAAACTGACATTAACACAAAATATTAGAAAAAAGGAAGAAAATAAAAAGTGATGTGACACCGGCGAACGACACTTGGTGCCACAGCTTCTAAAGCACAACCAGCCCAGCCCCTAGTGTTTCCTCCTTGCACATGGGTTGCTTCATGACTGTGTGGCCTTCACCAAAAAAAATTCCAATCCAGGCAATGGCTGCTAGACTGGTATTTGGTCCAAGTTTGGGTTTTTTTAAATTTTAACCCCTTACTTTTCTTGAATTGAGGGAGAAATTGGGCTAAAATTTAGGATTTTTTGGGTTTGGCCTTAGGTTATATGAAATAATTGTCTTTGAACTATTGTTGAATTAAGCTAAATTTCCACCTTAAATGTTTAAAAAAATATCTAACAGAATTATTTAAGGATACGAGGACTGCTAGAAAGTAACAATAATGTTCCATTCATACATGAGTAATATCTTGTACAAAAGCCATTTTCATTTAAGCATGTCAGTATGTTACATATCTAAACAGCATCGTACGACCCTACCTAAGCATTCTGAGTACTGGTAATAGGCAAACTCAGAATCTTCAGTTATAAAGTTACAATAGAGATTGGTTGATACTCTGTCAAAGTTGCAAAATAAGTATCCATTCTTGTCAAATGGGTAGTAGCTTCAGTGTTATACATAGTTTTCTACTCTTAACAGGATGCAGAATTGGAAACTCTACTCTAAAATTTCATTCTTTTAGCCGGGCCTTGATCAATGATAGGATCCATCTGAGGTTGTTGGGGCTCTCCAGCTTGCTGGGTTTCAGGGCCGTTCTCAGCTTCTGCAGTGGGAGCGGGAACATAGCCTTCTGGAAATGGCGGTGGTGGTGGGGCTGGCGGTAGCTGCATAAACAGAGTGATTGTTAGGAGTTATTCCTAGTGATACATTTGTGATGAGATAAAAATCACTAGTTTCCCTTCCCAGAATAGCCTTCAGTACATTAACTGCAAAGCAATCTTGATCGTCTTGCACATTGTCATCCATCATATTAACATTCATCCATTGCTTTAGTGCCATGAAATTTATTCATTTCAATATAGGAGCATGGGATAATATTTGTAGCAATACTATGCATAATTACCTTGCGCTGTAAGGATTGAAGAATATGGTCCACTCGCTTTACTTCCTTAAAGTCAATTGTCTCTTTGGTAACCTTTGATTCAAAGGCTGCAGCCTCATTTTCAGAATCAACTGCATCAAAAAATGTGAACAAATTAAAACCATGAACATTGAACTCATAGTGACACACAAAAAAGCAACCACTTAAACATATGGAAAATGGACATGCACAAACTAGCCTTCTCATATTTCAATTGTGCACAATATGCAGAAGGTTTTTAGCATTGCATTCACCAATCATCCTTATATGCATGATACTATATGAGACCATCTTTAAAAGGGTATGGTTTCAAGAATTCAACCAAGATGAACTGTGATCACTGATCAGAGAGCAGTATGATCCAGGCATAGTTGCATACATATCAACCCAGCCCAAACTAATCCAACAAATTCTTGGATTCGATTGGTTTGTACAGAGCTTGAGTTGGCATTGGTTTTTTAATCTATCAACTCCCCGAGGTCAATTTGGTTGGAATTTGACCTAAAATCTGATCTGAACTGTCCCATGTACATCCCTAGTGTCCAAGATTATTGTGTTCCTTAAACAAATCTCTCATGAAACACAAAAGCAAACCAGTAATGGATACTGCACTTCAGGAAAATTGATAACTTGAATACACGTCCCTAGAACTTGAAAGCAAAGGTTGGACAACAAGAGGTGGTTGTATGATTTAGTATGCTATTAAGCCCTATTCCAACTCTTTTCTTGCCAAAACTAAACCAATGAAGTGTTCATTTTGAACTAATCTGTTTTGCATGATACTACTTTGATGAGCTAAAATATAGTGATTTATCATGATTGAACTTGCCTCTATTACTCGTAACTCTCAAAGACACCTAAAGCCACATAACAAGCACATGGTAAAACTAATCAAACCATGAGAATTTGGGAAACATCATGGTTTTGCAAGGCATTTCAATTTTCAACTTTCAAGCTTGAGATGTAATATGAAAATCAACTGATATGACTAGACCCTTCCCATAAACTTTTATGGAATACCAACAAAAGTAAGTTACTGTTGCTGTAACAACAAAAACACTGTTGAGAACCCTTCCCACTGACTGACATATTATCATTTGTTTAAGCTCATACTTATATAATTAAGCAATAGAAGAAAATGGAACTCAATATACCGTATCCAATCTTTTCCAGCTTCGAGGCAGCAGTGGTAAAAGCCTTAGATATATAGTAGAGAGCACGTCCCTGCAACATGTGTAGACAGACAATCAGAATGAATAAAGATTTTCCTTTGAAATATTAATCCCAAGATCTATGAACACACCAGATAATAGTACCACTATCCAACAAATGGATGGCATGCGCTGTCTTAACTTAGATACTAGACAGAACAATAACTAAGCACAGGTTCATACAAGGACTTCAAGCATAAATTTGAAATTACTCGAAGATAATCTTTTATGATTTTCTGATGGCCCCGCTAGGCAAATGCCATTGAGTTAAGTCCTAATTTGTTTAAACCACTCCGAAGAAAAAACTTACAATTCGAGCTGCAAAAACATTGCAAAGCTGTGGTGCTTGGTAAATTGTACCATCCAAGACATAATAAGTCAGCATCGGTGTAACTTTCTCCGGACTATCCCTCTTTTGCTTGCGGAAAACAAAAAGGTGTGGCTCCATTACTTCATTCAGCGAGTATTCAGTGCCTGTCATTTTCCTGTAAACCAATCAACTAACCATCATGAACTGTGCCTAATCCCAACCATATGGGGTCAACCACAATAGCCATATGAACAATCAGCATTCTGGTTGAGTGGGGTGATGCCAACGAAACCACACAATTTTAAGTAGCTCCTTATTATATCTATATCTATTCAAATTGCTCCGTCGATTAACCTAGTCAGGTTTCAATAGTCCATACAACCAAAATAATTTGTAACTGGGTTCTGCTAATAACATTAAAAACCTCTTCTTTTTAATGATCATGCCAATGTAGAACACACAAATACCACGCAGTAATGTTTCTTAAACCTCTTCTTTCAAATCCCTAAACTTCCACGGCCCTTTAGCTTTAACCACTACAAATGTCACACAAATTCACTTATTCTAACTCCAGAAGAGTCCAACATACAGGACACTAATATAATCTTCCCAAAAAATTTCAGAAACCCTAGCTACCTAAAATTCACTAGAAAAGGCAAAAGCTGAAGAACATTTCCAAAAATTGGGGAGGTGGGTTTTACTTACGAGAGGTGAGAGGGGTCGAGGGGGTGAATGGAGCGTTGACGAAGCTGTTCATTGTTGCAGGTCCAGTCGTAGAAAGGAGAGATAGCGAAGTAATCGAAGACCAAATTGCGATCGAGAGGATACGAGTTCAGCCATAGCTGGTCCTTGAAGCATATTCCGGTCATGTCCGTGCCCGGTGGCTGTACTGCCATGGGCGGCGGAGTGCCCTCCATGCTCGGCGGTGCCATCGGTGGCGTCGCCATTGATTCTCTTCTTCCTCACTCTGCCTCCTCTTCCGGCAACAGGCGGGCGGGCGGGCAGGGAGAGGTTATGACTTTCCTCACTGATTAATTAATCGAATCTCTTGGGCAAAATTCCTATAATAAAAAAAAAATAGATATTTATAAAAATACCCAATCCTAGACATGTATTTATAAAAATACCCAAGCATTATTTAAACATAGAAACATACCCAAAATAGGTTTTGGGTATGTGTGTAATGATGGGTTTTGGGTATGTTTATAAATGGGTTTTGAGTGTGTGTAATGATGAGTTTTGGGTATGTTTATAAAGTGTTTTGAGTGTTGGGTATTTTTATAATTTCAGCCCCCATTTTGGGTATTTTAGTGAAACTCCCAAAAAAAAATTCATGGGCAATTTTGTAACCTCGCGAAAGTTCTGTTTTGCCCTGCTGAGATTTTTTAACCAACCAAAAGCTTTCCTTGCAATAGAGATTGGATTCACTTTAGTAAATGTGATCTGAATACTTAGTATTTTATGTTAATGATTGTTTACATACTTCTAATTTTGGCCGTTGGATTGCATTTATTAAATTTGTTTGTAGTTTCTTAGATGCAATCAACGATTAAGATTAAAAGTATGTAACCAATCTTTAACTTAAATACTTATTGGAGAATCTCATACTTAATTGATTTAATATGAGTTAGTCAATGTCGAATGTATCGAATTGAATTCACACACTATATTTGTAATGGGAAGGATAGGTGTCATTATGTTTCAAACCTATGAGACCATTAAATTGCAAGCAAATAATCTTACCATTGAGTAACAAGATAGTATGAAGCACATTTACTCTATCACTCGCTAACTTATTCAATGGAATTATTTGGTGGATCTATGATGAGCTCCTTAAAATTGACTCCTATATTCTGATAATTGTTTAGAACAAATTGAGTTTTCAATTTAGGCTAGGAGCTTTGAGTGCTCTAGTGTGCCCACGAGCACCAAGAAAAAGAAATGAAAACATTTTCCCTTGATTTTTGTTAACATTCTTCTTTGAATAATTCTAGTAGGTTCCCAATGGTTTGGGATCAATTTCCGGCTAGTGCAACTCACCTTCAAACCTCCAATATTCTTAAATTTCAAAGTTTTCAAATTATGGAGAAAAGAAGAAGAAAATGGGAGATATAACTAATTTAAGAAGCAAGGAGAAACAAAAAGCAAGAAAACACACGGATTTATGTGGTTCAACAAACTTGTATATCCGAGAGCGAAAAGAAATTGAAAATCAAATATCAACCAAATAAGTATGAAAATTTTCTCACAACTTTCAACCCTAAATAATTCAAAGCTCTCAACTCTTCTCTACTCCTCTTTTGCATGTTCATTTTACTATTAGGGCTAGACACTCTAGCATTTACACATATAGACTTGTATCAAAAGGCAAAAGAAAAAGAGATGTACATAAAAACAAAAAATGTAAATAAAAAAGTTCATAGTGCTTTGTTGAGTAGGATGAAAACGTGTTACATGCCACATCTTATTATCTGAATGGGTGGCAGTGGCACTGGTCAATGGTCATGAGATTGGATATTTCCAAGTTGGATCTACAGTATAATTCCATCAATTCTGGATTGACTTGCTCTCATCAGTTTCCAAATTAATTTTTTGGCTAAATATCTCCCTTCATTCTCTTAGCTAGAAACAAATCTAAGTTCTGAGAGAATTAATAATGGGCAACATCTTCTCAATCTCTATATCATGTGATGGCATTCTTTCTGGCTGCTGGGATTGCACTGTTGGGCAAGCAGCATACCCATGCATGCTGAAATCCAACCTTCATGATCTGCAAACTGCTATAGAAGAATTAGCAGATCAAAAGAATGATGTGCAGAGAAGGGTTGAGAATGCTGAGCAGCAACAGCATTTGAAACGCTTAGACCAAGTACAGAGATGGATATCAAGAGTGGAAGCCATGGAAGCTAAAGTCAGTAACTTGGTAAGAGATAAAGATAATAGCACTCAAAAAGTTGAGAAATTGTGTAAATTTGGAGGTGGGTTATTCAGTAACTGCAAAACCCAATACAAGGTTGGGAAAAAATTGACTAAATTGTTGGTAGAAGTGAATACTTTGCAGAGGAGGGGAGTTTTTGAAGTTGTGGCTGAAAGGGTACCTGCAGCTATAGTGTATGAAAGAAGTACTGAACCAACTGTGGGCATGGACTCAACATTTGGCAAGGTTTGGGGTTACCTTGAAGAAGAGCAAGTGGGGATTATTGGCTTGTATGGCATGGGAGGTGTAGGTAAGACTACCCTTTTGACCAAGATCAACAATAACTTCCTCCATACCCCCAATGATTTTGATCTTGTGATTTGGATAGTGGTCTCTAAGGACCTAAAGCTTGAAAATATTCAAGATAGCATTGGGGAAAAGACAGGGTGTTGTGATGACACATGGAAGGATAAAGATCACCTTAGAAAAGCTGAAGACATTTTCAGGGTCTTAAAATCAAAGAAATTTGCATTGCTATTGGATGATATATGGGAGAGGGTTGATTTAGCCAAAATTGGGGTTCCTATTCCTGACAGACAGAATACGTCCAAGCTAGTATTCAAAACTCGCTCTGAGGAGGTGTGTAGCCGTATGGGCGCTCACAAAAAGATTAAGGTAGAGTGTTTGGCATGGGACAGAGCATGGACTTTGTTTCAAGAGAAGGTGGGTGAAGAAACACTTTATATTCATCCAGATATCCCTAAACTAGCAGAAATCGTTGCCAAAGAGTGTGACGGTTTGCCATTAGCTCTAATTACAATTGGTCGGGCCATGGCTTGCAAGAAGACACCCCAAGAATGGAATCATGCAATTCAAGTTCTAAAAAGATCTGCCTCTGAATTTTCAGGTATGGGAGATGAGGTATTCCCTCTTTTGAAATTTAGTTATGATAATCTACCTAGCGAGAAAGTTAGATCTTGCTTCTTATATTGTGCATTATTTCCAGAAGATTTTCTCATTCACAAAAGAAGATTAATATATTGTTGGGTTGGTGAGGAAATTTTGGATGAGTATGATGACATAACTGGAGCTCAAAACCAAGGGTATGATATTATAGGTACTCTGGTTAATGCATGTTTATTGGAAGGTAGAGAAGATTATGTGAGAATGCACGATGTGATTCGTGACATGGCAATGTGGTTGGCTTGTGAATGTGGGAAGGCCAAGGAGAATTTCCTGGTGCATACAGGTGCTCATTTGATTGAAGCACCCGATTTCGAAAAATGGAAAGGTGCGAAAAGGATGTCACTAATGGCTAATCAGATTGAGAATCTAGTAGAAGGATCCATATGCCCTAGTTTGTCTACCCTGTTTCTCACTAATAATCGTTTGAAAATGATTAGTGAAGGCTTCTTTCAGCATATGCCCAGTTTAAGAGTCTTGGACCTGTCAGAAAACAAGGGTATAACTCATTTGCCAATGGGAATATCAAAATTGCAGTCGCTACAATATCTCAATCTATCACAAACGGGCATAAGAGACTTGCCAATTGAGTTGAAGGCCTTAGACAAGCTCAAATATTTGAACTTGGAGTTTACCAGTAAATTGAATATGGTTCCAAGGAATGTAATTTCAAGTTTTCTGATGCTGAGGGTGTTGAGAATGTATGATTGTGGTTCATCAGATGATATTCTATTTGGTGGAGAAGAAGCTTTAGTAGAGGAATTGGTGTGTTTGAAACACTTGGATGTGTTGACTATCACCATAAGGTGTGTCTCTGCTTTCAAAAGATTCTTCACCTCCCTCAATTTACTGACCTGCACTCAAGTTCTATGCCTTGAGTCCTTCACCTTTGTGAGCTCCCTTGACATATCGCCGTTGACAAACATGAAACGTCTGGATATCCTTAATATTTGTGATTGCGAAAGCATGGAAGATTTGAAACTTGATTTGGTTCAGGATGGAGCGGCTGCACAAGTACCTAACGGTCCTTGCAACTCAATCACAATGATCAAAAGTTGCTTCCACAGCCTTCAGCGGGTAAGTGTGTATGAGTGCCCCAAACTAAAGGACTTAACATGGCTTATTTTTGCTCCAAATCTTGTAACTATAGACATACATGACTGCCCTGAAATGGAACAAATAATCAACTGTGGGCAATTGAGCAAAGTTGAGGAGGTGGTAGAAGATTTGAGTTCATTTGCAAAACTTAACAACCTGATATTGATCAATCTGCCACAGTTGAAGAGCATATATGCAAATGCATTGCCGTCTCCATATCTGAAGACAATTGTTGTATTTAACTGTCCACAACTGAGGCAGCTCCCACTGGATTCCGGTGCAAGCAAACGTAATATCGTCATCGAAGGAGAGGAAGACTGGTGGAATGAGTTAGAATGGGAGAAGGAAGCTACTCGAAATGATTTTCTTTCCTCCTTCAGAAATTTAAAGCTTTGACATAACTGGCAATTGCTGTATTAGTGTTCCTTTCATGCCATGATATGATTGCTCCCTTGTGTACATATATCTTTACTAAAGAAGGAAATGATAAATGCAATAGTCGTAGCTTTTGTCAAAAGTTGTAGAATAGTGAAATGGTAAACAATCCCAGTGCAGGGTAGACAAGTTTCTTTCTTAAATATCTAGAATTTTTTAATATATATATATATATATATATAAAACTTAAATAACTTAAGTTAAGTATTAGTTAAATATTTCTAATCTCGGCCGTTGAATTGCATTCATTAGACCGATCCTTAACATAAAATACTTATTTAAGAATTTTCCAATAATGCATATATAAATATAATATCGGATTGAGATGCGGGTTATTAAAGTGTATCCCAATCCAGCTCCTATGAGTAAGAAGGAAAAGGAATCTTTATCTATATAGAAGGCTCGCAAGTAACACATCATCTCTGAGAGGGAGACATAATTCGCAGAGTTAGGGCTAGGCCGGTACCCTCGAGTATTCTCCTCCATGTTCACTAGGCTAGGCAGAAATGATTCAAGCATTCATCCAATCGAGTATCCTCTGAATCGAATATCGGATTTGCCGGATTCGATTGTGCAGAAAATCCTCTGTCGATTGCGTGCCCATGAAGATGCTGTCCGCATGAGCTTCGTGTCGAAAACATGGCAAACCCTATGGAGCTCACTACCAGCCTACCATTTTGATTTCAATTCTGATACGGGACAACCCATCTCTTATTATTATCAAGCAGGCCGGTATCCTAAAAGGAAAAGGTCTGCCGCCACCGCACTGGACGAATCGCTGCGAATGCTCCATGAGTATGACGATGATCAGAAAAAGATAATCAATTACTTTAGGCTGAGAGGGAGAGCTCCTTTGCAAAGCCAAGCCTGGAATGTCGACCGTTGGATCAAGCTGGTAACCAAACACTTTGTCAAAGAGCTACATCTCCGCTTCAGTTATGTTGCCGGGGTCCCAAGGTATCGTTTTCCTCCTGCAAGCTTTGATGTGTTAATGATGTAGTCAATTAACATGTGTTAATTATGTAGTCAATTAATGTTTGGCACCTACTATGTTTGGCACCTACAATATTTGGGGGGCTTGACTAGGTTGGTTGCCTAACTAGGTTGGTTGCCTAACTTGGTGGGCTTAGGAACTTGTATATATATGTGTTGATTGTAAGTAATGAAATACATAAGAAAGAATTCTAAACCAGAAAATCTTTACACAAATCTCTACACTTTGTTTGGCATGGTATCAGAGCAATCGATTTTGGTTGCCTCTGCATAACCTTGTTCTTACCTTGTTCTACCTTGTTCTTACCTTATTCTTGCCTTACCTTGCCTCTACTTAATCTTGCCTTTACTTATTTGCTCCTATATTGTTCCAACACAAAACTTGTGTTGAGTTCCCTTGGTTGTTTTATCCTTCCGCTGCATATACTTATCCCGACTTATCTCATGGGTGACGCCTCCGACTCCTCCAAGGCTAACTCCTCTACTCCACCAGTCCGCTCCTCTCACGACTACCCTTCTCAAATCACTCCAGATAAGTTGGATGGGTCCAACTACTCTGCATGGTCTCGTAGTGTTCGTTTGGCCATAACAAGTCGGCGTATGGCTGGTTTCATTAATGGTAAAAAATCTGCCCCTGCCATTGATGACCCCAGCTATGACACTTGGGATGAAGACAATTGTTTGGTGCAGTCATGGCTCCTCAACTCCATGACCAAGAATGTTCGTGCCTTATTTGATCACTGCCCAACAGCTTGTAAGGTGTGGGAAGCAGCTCAGAAAACCTATACTGTTACTCAGAATAGCTCTAAGTTGTACCAGCTCCGCCGTCAGTCAGTCACCACCTCTCAGAATGGTGAGCCTGTGAGTGTTTTCTATGAAAAATTGCATCTAATTTGGCAGGAAATCGACGTCCTTCGTCCTTGTAAGCACACCAATCCTGATGGTGTGGCGCTTCACCAACAAGCACTCGATGCCGATCGAGTGTACGATTTCTTGGGAGGACTCGATCCTCAATATGATTCAGTCCGTAGCCGGATCCTTGCTATGAACCCAATACCACCTGTCCTTGAAGCTTATGCACTTGTGATGGAGGAAGATAGTCGCCAATCCTCCATGATTGGAAGTAGCAGTGCCATGGCAGTCAAGCCCTATCGGGCACCCCACCGTGCATCCTCTGGGCTGCCCCCTCGTGGCCTTAAACCTGATGATGCAAAAGGAACTCGAAAATGTACCCATTGTGGTGGTGATCACCTTGTCGAAAAATGCTTTAAACTTCATGGTTATCCTGAGTGGTGGGATACACACAAGACCCGCAATATGACACCCAAAGCTGCTTGTGTCATGACTACCGATGCATCCCCGTCTCCTGCCTTGCTCTCTAACTCCAACCCCAACTCAGGTACGCATCCCACTACATGGATAATTGATACTGGTGCCACTGATCATATGACTTTTGACTCTAACCTTTTTTCTAAACTGTCTACTCAGTCCCGCCATCCTTACATTACTAGTGCCAATGGGGTCCCTTCTAATGTTGCTGGAGAAGGGACCATATCACTTTCCCCTTCTCTAGTTTTACCCCATACACTCTTAGTTCCGTCTATTAATTGCAATTTATTATCAGTTGGAAAATTACTTGATTCACATAATTGTTATGCCACCTTTTATCCTTCTCATTGTACATTTCAGGATCTTTTGACTCACGAGACGATTGGGCATGGTAAACGGAGAGGGGGGTTGTATTCTTTGACAGTCTCACCACCGCCACCACCACGTGCCGCTCATACTCATGTTCCAAACTCACATGCTCACCAACAGATTTGGCTCTGGCATCGTCGCTTAGGACATCCATCTTTTGCTTATCTTCGCCGGTTGTTTCCATCTTTATTTCGAGGTCTAGTTGATCAAAAATTTCAGTGTGAAACGTGTGTATTGGCCAAAAGCCATCGTGCCGTATTTCCCACAAGTGATAATAAAACAGAATTTCCTTTTGAGTTGGTTCACTCTGATGTTTGGGGTCCTGCTAAAATCTCTTCTAATGGCAAAAGATGGTTTGTTACATTTATAGATGACTGCACCCGCATGACATGGGTGTACTTGCTCGCCCATAAAAGTGATGTTACTACCACAATCCGGGAATTCCATGCTATGATCACCACTCAGTTCCAAGCATCCATCAAAGTGTTCCGGTCCGACAATGGTGGGGAGTATGTAAATGGTGCCTTGGCTCAATTCTTCAAGGACCAAGGCATCATCCATCAAACCTCCACACCCTTCACTCCACAACAAAATGGTGTCGCCGAACGGAAGAATCGCCAATTACTTGAAGTTGCCCGTGCCTACATGCTTGATAAATCAGTTCCTCACCACTTATGGGGTCATGCTCTTCTCTCTGCAGTCTATGTGATTAATCGAGTGCCTAGTAGTGTTCTGGATTTCCGAACTCCACTAGATACCTTGGCTCATCACATCTCTCTTCCTACCATCCTTAAGTTGCCTCCTCGTGTGTTCGGTTGTGTTGTTTATGCTCATGTTCCTTCTCATCAACGGAGTAAGCTGGATCCATGTGCCCTCCGATGTGTGTTCGTTGGATATGGCTTGAATCAAAAAGGATACAAGTGTTACCATCCTCCTACTCAAAAGCTCTTTGTCACTATGGATGCCACTTTTCATGAAGATTTGGCCTACTTTGTGGTTTCCAAGACCCCTTCTCTTCAGGGGGAGAGGGGGAGTGAAGAGAAGGACTCATCATTTGAAGAGACGATCGAAAAATATACTGAAAAAAATGGAGAAGTGCATGAGGCGACCAGTCACGAAGAATCCAGCGACCAGTCGCGTTTTCACAGAGTTGAAAATCCTGAAGATCTTGATCTTCTCAGTTCTGACCTCAGTGAAGACCTTGAGACTATGGAACCAGAAGGTGATCCAGATGCCCCTGATGATCAACTACAAAATACAACCCCTCCTGCCCTGCCATCGCATCATTCGTCTAGTGATGAAGAAGTACTTGAGGTAATCACTGAGCCACCTAATGTTGCACCATATATACTTCCACCTAGATCCACTAGGGGAAAACCTAAACCTCAATATTGCCCTGACCTTAATGCTAAATCTAAATACCCCATCAATAACCATGTGTCCACTCATAGATTGTCAAAGTCATATGCATCATTTGTCAATCAATTATCTACTGTATGTGTTCCAAGTAAGTGGCAGGATGCTGTGACAGATTCTAGATGGATTGAAGCAATGGCAATTGAAATGGAAGCTTTGAAAAAGAATTCTACATGGGAAATGGTTCCTTTACCACATGGGAAGAAACCAGTTGGATGTCGGTGGATATACACTGTTAAATACAAAGCTGATGGATCCATAGACCGATACAAAGCTCGATTAGTGGCCAAGGGATATACACAAACATATGGAATTGACTACCAGGAGACGTTTGCACCAGTTGCCAAAATCAATACTGTACGTGTTCTCATATCCTTGGCTGCAAATCTTGACTGGCCACTACTGCAATATGATGTAAAAAATGCTTTTCTTCATGGGGACTTACAAGAAGAAATATATATGGATCCACCACCAGGGATTCCTATGACATCCGGTCCTAATACCGTATGCAAGCTAAGAAAATCTCTGTATGGGCTAAAGCAATCACCCCGAGCCTGGTTTGGGAGATTTACTGATTCCATGAAGCGATTTGGGTACACTCCGAGTAGCTCAGATCACACATTGTTCTTAAAGCGTCGTGGTGGAAAGCTTACGGCCCTGATCATCTATGTAGATGATATGGTGGTTACCGGTAATGACAATGAAGAGATGCATAATCTACAGAAGCTCCTTGGAAGTGAATTTGAGATGAAGGAACTGGGTGAGTTACAATACTTTCTTGGCATTGAGGTTGCTAGATCTAAACATGGCATATTTCTATCCCAAAGAAAGTATGTGTTAGATTTGTTGACAGAAACAGGAATGCTGGATTGCAAGCCAGCTGACACACCTATTGAACAGAATCACAAATTGGGAATGTATCCAGATCAAGCTCCTACTGATAAAGAAAGGTATCAAAGGTTAGTTGGGCGATTGATTTATCTATCCCACACACGCCCTGACATAGCTTATGCTGTGAGTATGGTAAGCCAATTCATGCATCAACCAAGTGAAGCTCACATGAATGGAGTAATACGGATAATGCGATACTTGAAGACTGCCCCTGGAAAAGGATTGATGTTCTCCAAACATACACACATGGATCTTGAAGGATACACTGATGCTGATTGGGCAGGGTGTATCACGGATAGACGCTCAACTTCTGGATATTTTACATTTGTGGGTGGTAACTTAGTTACTTGGAGGAGTAAGAAACAAAGAGTTGTAGCAAGATCCAATGCTGAAGCTGAGTTTAGAGGAATGGCTCAAGGAGTATGTGAATTGCTTTGGTTGCGAAGATTGCTAAAGAATCTTGGCATTAAACAAGTGAATGCCACAAACCTATATTGTGACAATAAAGCTGCCATCGAGATAGCACATAATCCAGTACAACACGACCGTACTAAACATGTGGAAGTCGATCGACACTTCATCAAAGAAAAACTGGAAAAAAAGATGATTAAGTTTCCGTTCGTAAACTCAGAAAATCAACTGGCTGATATTCTGACAAAGGCAGTATCAAGTAGAGTTTTCAATGAGTCTATTGACAAGTTGGGCATGCGTGACAGCTTTGCACCAACTTGAGGGGGAGTGTTAATTATGTAGTCAATTAATGTGTTAATTATGTAGTCAATTAATGTGTTGATTATGTAGTCAATTAATGTTTGGCACCTACTATGTTTGGCACCTACAATATTTGGGGGGCTTGACTAGGTTGGTTGCCTAACGTGGTTGGTTGCCTAACTTGGGGGGCTTAGGAACTTGTATATATATGTGTTGATTGTAAGTAATGAAAGACATAAGAAAGAATTCTAAACCAGAAAATCTTTACACAAATCTCTACACTTTGTTTGGCATGATGTTGGGTCCTTAGTTGTGTTGAGTTTAAGCCATTGTGTTTTGGACCAAGCTTTGGTTCAAGAGGGGAGGAGGTTTTGTTGCCTAAAAGAGCTTAGTTTTTCTTATGTTGATTTGAATGGGCTAGTCACGGACCTCCTTTCTAGATGCCCTTCACTTGAAACACTGGAATTCTACCAGTGCGAAAACACTCAGCATACTCAACTTGGTGATCTTACAAAACCGATCAAGACGGTGAACATTGAATTTTGAACTCAATTTTGTTATCCAGTTTTGAGTTACTACTTGAAGTATTAAACGATTTAGCAAATGTAAATTACCATATTTAGCTCAGATAAATACCACTTCTTTTGGTTGGAATATGCGAAATATGGGAATTATTGGCTTGTATGGCATGAGAGGTGTAGGTAAGACTACCCTTTTGACCAAGATCAACAATAACTTCCTCCATACCCCCAATGATTTTGATCTTGTGATTTGGATGGTGGTCTCGCAGGACCTAAAGTTTGAAAATATTCAAGATAGCATTGGGGAAAAGACAGGGTGTTGTGATGACACATGGAAGGATAAAGATCACCTTAGAAAAGCTGAAGACATTTTCAGGGTCTTAAAATCAAAGAAATTTGCATTGCTATTGGATGATATATGGGAGAGGGTTGATTTAGCCAAACTTAGGGTTCCTATTCCCGACAGACAGAATAAGTCCAAGCTAGTATTCACAACTCGCTCTGAGGAGGTGTGTATCCTTATGGGGGCTCAAAAAAAGATTAAGGTGGAGTGTTTGGCATGGGACAGAGCATGGGCTTTGTTTCAAGAGAAGGTGGGTGAAGAAACACTTTATATTCATCCAGATATCCCTAAACTAGCAGAAATCGTCACCAAAGTGTGTGACGGTTTGCCATTAGCTCTAATTACAATTGGTCGGGCCATGGCTTGCAAGAAGACACCCCAAGAATGGAATCATGCAATTCAAGTTCTAAAAAGATCTGCCTCTGAATTTTCAGGTATGGGAGATGAGGTATTCCCTCTTTTGAAATTTAGTTATGATAATCTACCTAGCGAGAAAGTTAGATCTTGCTTCTTATATTGTGCATTATTTCCAGAAGATTTTCTCATTCACAAAAGAAGATTAATATATTGTTGGGTTGGTGAGGAAATTTTGGATGAGTATGATGACATAACTGGAGCTCAAAACCAAGGGTATGATATTATAGGTACTCTGGTTAATGCATGTTTATTGGAAGGTAGAGAAGATTATGTGAGAATGCACGATGTGATTCGTGACACGGCAATATGGTTGGCTTGTGAATGTGGGAAGGCCAAGGAGAATTTCCTGGTGCATACAGGTGCTCATTTGATTGAAGCACCCAATTTCGAAACATGGAAAGGTGCGAAAAGGATGTCACTAATGGCTAATCAGATTGAGAATCTAGTAGAAAGATCCATATGCCCTAGTTTGTCTACCCTGTTTCTCACTAATAATCGTTTGAAAATGATTAGTGAAGGCTTCTTTCAGCATATGCCCAGTTTAAGAGTCTTGGACCTGTCAGAAAACAAGGGTATAACTCATTTGCCAATGGGAATATCAAAATTGAAGTCACCACAATATCTCAATCTATCGCAAACGGGCATAAGAGACTTGCCAATTGAGTTGAAGGCCTTAGACAAGCTCAAATATTTGAACTTGGAGTTTACCAGTAAATTGAATATGGTTCCAAGGAATGTAATTTCAAGTTTTCTGATGCTGAGGGTGTTGAGAATGTATGATTGTGGTTCATCAGATGATATTCTATTTGGTGGAGAAGAAGCTTTAGTAGAGGAATTGGTGTGTTTGAAACACTTGGATGTGTTGACTATCACCATAAGGTGTGTCTCTGCTTTCAAAAGATTCTTCACCTCCCTCAATTTACTGACCTGCACTCAAGTTCTATGCCTTGAGTCCTTCACCTGTGTGAGCTCCCTTGACAAACATGAAATGTCTGGATATCCTTAATATTTGTGATTGCGAAAGCATGGAAGATTTGAACTTGATTTGGTTCAGGATGCAGCGGCTGCACAAGTACCTAACGGTCCTTGCAACTCATTCACAATGATCAAAAGTTGCTTCCACAGCCTTCAGCGGGTAAGTGTGTATGAGTTTCCCAAACTAAAGGACTTAACATGGCTTATTTTTGCTTCAAATCTTGTAACTATAGACTTACATGACTGCCCTGAAATGGAACAAATAATCAACTGTGGGCAATTGAGCAAAGTTGAGGAGGTGGTAGAAGATTTGAGTTCATTTGCAAAACTTAACAACCTGATATTGATCAATCTGCCACAGTTGAAGAGCATATATGCAAATGCATTGCCGTCTCCATATCTGAAGACAATTGTTGTATTTAACTTTCCACAACTGAGGCAGCTCCCACTGGATTCCAGTGCAAGCAAACGTAATATCGTCATCGAAGGCGAGGAAGACTGGTGGAATGAGTCAGAATGGGAGAAGGAAGCTACTCGAAATGATTTTCTTTCCTCCTTCAGAAATTTAAAGCTTTGACATAACTGGCAATTGCTGTATTAGTATCCTTTCATGCCATGATATGATTGCTCCCTTGTGTACATATATCTTTACTAAAGAAGGAATTGATAAATGCAATAGTCGTAGCTTTTGTCAAAAGTTGAAGAATAGTGAAATGGTAATCAATCTCAGTACAGGGTAAACAAGTTTCTAACTTAAATATCTAGAATTTTTTAATATAAAAAAAAAAAATCCAGAATTAATTTGTACCAAATTATGCATGGAGATTCTTCAATAAGTACTTAAGTTAAGGATTAGTTAAATATTTTTAAGGCTAAATTATTGAAATGCTCCCTGTAACTCAATTTCAGTCTCAGTTTCCCCCTTGAAACTCTAAGTGTCTCACTTTCCCCCCTGAAACTCCATATATTGTCTCACTTTGCTTATATTCCAGCCCTAGCAAAAGTCAAAAATTGGGGAAACAATGATGGGGAAACAGTGATGGGGACATTGTTGAGTGAGGCTTTGGGGTCATAGGCCAAAGTGGTGACGGAGAGAGAGCGGTCAGAGAGTAAAGTTGTGATCTTGGCGCTGAAAGGCAGGGACTTGAAGGATCGGAGAGAGAAATAAAGGGGGATGATGTGGAATTGCAGGGGGGTTCAGCGGTGGTTGACCGGAGTGAGAGAAGGCGGCGTCGGTGGGGGCGAAGATGGTGAGAGAAGGAGACTGGGAGAGGAGGAGGGTTTGAGAGGCGAGGTCGAGGGTCAGAGCCATGGAGGTGTAGCCGAAATCTGAGAGGATTTCGGCGGCATTGACGAGGGTTTGGGTGGGGAGGGCGGAGGAGAGAGAGAGAGAACTGAGAGGACGATGAGAGAGAGAAGGAGTTGGGATGCCGCCATTGTTGGAGGTTGTTCTTCGTTTCTTGGAGTTTGGAGAGGGGTTTGGTTTTGCAAATGAGTCTGGGTGTAGTTACAGATTCAGAGAGTATCTGAATTTGTAAGGGAAGGTTGTTTTTGGGGGGGTTAAGATTTGACAACTTTGGCTGGATGGAATATAGGCAAAGTGAGACAATATATGGAGTTTCAGGGGGGAAAGTGAGACACTTAGAGTTTCAAGGGGGAAACTGAGACTGAAATTGAGTTACAGGGAGCATTTCAATAATTTAGCCTTAAAAATATTTAACTAATCCTTAACTTAAGTACTTATTGAAGAATCTCCATGCATAATTTGGTACAAATTAATTCTGGATTTTTTTTTTTTATATTAAAAAATTCTAGATATTTAAGTTAGAAACTTGTTTACCCTGTACTGAGATTGATTACCATTTCACTATTCTTCAACTTTTGACAAAAGCTACGACTATTGCATTTATCAATTCCTTCTTTAGTAAAGATATATGTACACAAGGGAGCAATCATATCATGGCATGAAAGGATACTAATACAGCAATTGCCAGTTATGTCAAAGCTTTAAATTTCTGAAGGAGGAAAGAAAATCATTTCGAGTAGCTTCCTTCTCCCATTCTGACTCATTCCACCAGTCTTCCTCGCCTTCGATGACGATATTACGTTTGCTTGCACTGGAATCCAGTGGGAGCTGCCTCAGTTGTGGAAAGTTAAATACAACAATTGTCTTCAGATATGGAGACGGCAATGCATTTGCATATATGCTCTTCAACTGTGGCAGATTGATCAATATCAGGTTGTTAAGTTTTGCAAATGAACTCAAATCTTCTACCACCTCCTCAACTTTGCTCAATTGCCCACAGTTGATTATTTGTTCCATTTCAGGGCAGTCATGTAAGTCTATAGTTACAAGATTTGAAGCAAAAATAAGCCATGTTAAGTCCTTTAGTTTGGGAAACTCATACACACTTACCCGCTGAAGGCTGTGGAAGCAACTTTTGATCATTGTGAATGAGTTGCAAGGACCGTTAGGTACTTGTGCAGCCGCTCCATCCTGAACCAAATCAAGTTCAAATCTTCCATGCTTTCGCAATCACAAATATTAAGGATATCCAGACATTTCATGTTTGTCAAGGGAGCTCACACAGGTGAAGGACTCAAGGCATAGAACTTGAGTGCAGGTCAGTAAATTGAGGGAGGTGAAGAATCTTTTGAAAGCAGAGACACACCTTATGGTGATAGTCAACACATCCAAGTGTTTCAAACACACCAATTCCTCTACTAAAGCTTCTTCTCCACCAAATAGAACATCATCTGATGAACCACAATCATACATTCTCAACACCCTCAGCATCAGAAAACTTGAAATTACATTCCTTGGAACCATATTCAATTTACTGGTAAACTCCAAGTTCAAATATTTGAGCTTGTCTAAGGCCTTCAACTCAATTGGCAAGTCTCTTATGCCCGTTTGCGATAGATTGAGATATTGTGGTGACTTCAATTTTGATATTCCCATTGGCAAATGAGTTATACCCTTGTTTTCTGACAGGTCCAAGACTCTTAAACTGGGCATATGCTGAAAGAAGCCTTCACTAATCATTTTCAAACGATTATTAGTGAGAAACAGGGTAGACAAACTAGGGCATATGGATCCTTCTACTAGATTCTCAATCTGATTAGCCATTAGTGACATCCTTTTCGCACCTTTCCATTTTTCGAAATCGGGTGCTTCAATCAAATGAGCACCTGTATGCACCAGGAAATTCTCCTTGGCCTTCCCACATTCACAAGCCAACCACATTGCCATGTCACGAATCACATCGTGCATTCTCACATAATCTTCTCTACCTTCCAATAAACATGCATTAACCAGAGTACCTATAATATCATACCCTTGGTTTTGAGCTCCAGTTATGTCATCATACTCATCCAAAATTTCCTCACCAACCCAACAATATATTAATCTTCTTTTGTGAATGAGAAAATCTTCTGGAAATAATGCACAATATAAGAAGCAAGATCTAACTTTCTCGCTAGGTAGATTATCATAACTAAATTTCAAAAGAGGGAATACCTCATCTCCCATACCTGAAAATTCAGAGGCAGATCTTTTTAGAACTTGAATTGCATGATTCCATTCTTGGGGTGTCTTCTTGCAAGCCATGGCCCGACCAATTGTAATTAGAGCTAATGGCAAACCGTCACACTCTTTGGCAACGATTTCTGCTAGTTTAGGGATATCTGGATGAATATAAAGTGTTTCTTCACCCACCTTCTCTTGAAACAAAGTCCATGCTCTGTCCCATGCCAAACACTCTACCTTAATCTTTTTGTGAGCGCCCATACGGCTACACACCTCCTCAGAGCGAGTTTTGAATACTAGCTTGGACGTATTCTGTCTGTCAGGAATAGGAACCCCAATTTTGGCTAAATCAACCCTCTCCCATATATCATCCAATAGCAATGCAAATTTCTTTGATTTTAAGACCCTGAAAATGTCTTCAGCTTTTCTAAGGTGATCTTTAATATGCAGATCCCAGTTGATGATCAACTATGGGACGCAGAACATTAACATTGGAATTGTTGTGCTTGGCCTGAATATCTTTGCGTAAGTGTTTGGATAGGAAAATTAGCTTTTGGATTGTTTGTTATGGTGTGAGGTTGGGTTGGTACAGGGGTTGTTTGTACCATATCTGACCCTCCACTCGTACAACGACACGTGGATCTCATAAACTCGCCCAAGCACCCAAGGCCTCGG
>NW_018922620.1:116451-131056 GCF_002207925.1 Prunus avium
CATAGACCTTACGAGTCTCGACTTCTTTCTATTCAGGATCAGCATCCAAGGACAGGAAGAATCGGCATCCAATATTCAATCGATCTCTTGATCGTCCATCCCATTTGTAAGTTGCACTCATCTCTATCTATTCAAGATTTAGCGCCAACAGGGGTGATTCTGGGGAATCACAGTGGATGAGCTTCAGGTCAATCCAGGTTTTGCAGTGGTGACTCTTGGTAACAACAGAGTTGCTAATAGAATTTAGAGACAAAGAACTATGACTGTGTTGGCCATGGCAATTTCAATGTTTTGTTGAGCAATCTTTAACTTTTGAAACTCAAACACTCATCAGATGATTTATTAATGGCAAAAAAGAAACCTTTAATCAACAATAGAGATTTGGTAATTAAGCTTCATCAAGTCAGAGATATCATGAGTTCTTTTTAATTAGGTTTTTCATTAACCAACGCTCCCAAGTTAGTCATGTCTTAGAAAGTGACACAATCTGTTGTTAATTCTATTCTAGATAACGCTTTTTCAGATAAAAAAAGATCTGGTTATTGCACATAATGTTTGGGGGATTGATCCGAAAGTGCTAAAATTTTCTGTGCTAGGATCTCCTTATTGACTCTAGAAACAGAGATGACGCCTCACTAAAATGTAATCTAAAGGTAAAAACTTTAACGATATATTTTAGAGGAATGAAAAAACAGTAGGAAATCTGTAACACTTGTATATATTTGTGTCGTTGAGTAACTGAACAATGTAAAATTTAGACCTTTATTGCCAAAATCACACTAACATGCTTCCTGATATATAGCAACTTGTGCATAATTTTGAATAATCACCATAGTTATTTAGACAAAACAAGCAGCATCCATCCATGTAGTGCTTAAATTCTATATAAAAGGAAAGCACATTCTTTTCAAACAATAATAGGAAGAAGCTACCACTGAAACTACAAACTACAATTGTCAATAAAAATAGCTACCCTAATGCTAGTACCACTGTAGCTTTAAATTGATCGTAGAAACTTCTTCAAAATTTCTCAATAATCCACGGCGGGCTAAACCTTCACGACCAGTCACGCGTTTTCCATCTTTAATACCACAAAAACTTACAATCTTAACGGACTTTAAGTAATGCCGCCAACATTTGATATGGTTGTCTTCACAGCAGAGGAGATTTTTTTTCCTATACGACATAACCTGCTTGTATAAATCCTGAAACATACGAAAAGGTCACATACAGTAAATAGGTATGGAACGTACACATAAGAAACTAAAAGAGTAATTATAGTGCAATACGATAGTATGGTCATGTTGTATAACTTATCCGCGTGTTATAAAGAGCACATATACAAGCTACACCACGTGCAGCCATAGCCCTATCTCAAAATATTACCAAATTATTACCTTTATCCCAGGATTTTTTCAATAGAAAAGATGCACGATCTATTGAAGTCCTAGTAGCAACAACCTCCAAATACTGAATTTTCGAAACTGGACGAATTGTTTCTTCTCTTAATTCTACTCGAGCATATCTGGTCTGCATTTAGAAAAATAAGCTAATTAAGGTGACAAAAATACAATTAATACATCATGAAGACGAATGAACTGAGCTGTATTTCTGGACTTACAATAGAAGGAGAGTGAAAGTTGAAGACCACCCCTTCTTTTGGCTTGAACTTCCAAAGATATTGTTGCAGTTGATGAAACCATGAAGTGCCAATAGCACGCACGGGACTTACGGAAAGATCAACGTTTTCTAACTTCGTTGATTTCAAAGAAAACGAAGGCTGAAATTTGTCACCACCACTGTATTCATAAGAAACAAGGTTGGGAGTCTCTATGCTGATCTTCTTTACTGTAGTGTTACCGTCGAAGTTTAAAGATAATGCCTTGAGTTTGTGACTCGAGATTTTCAGCTCTGTTTATACAAAACTGCCCTCCAAGTTTAACTTCTCAAGAAAGGGAAATTTCAAAAGAAGTGTTGCAATATATTGAGTGGTAATTGCAAGCAGAGGAGTTTGCATTATCAACTCCTTTAAATTAATGCAGTTGATTGCTTCAAGGTCCAACGGGTCATTGAGGTAGGAATATCGAAGAGTTTGAAGACTGGATGCTTCAATCTTGTAGCGATAAACTCTAGTAAAGAGTAGCTCAACAGTCTTAAGCTTGGAAAATCCACAGAGCTGAAGATCTTTTAGGTTTTTACAGAAATTGAATTTTAAAGTCTCAATAGAAGGACATCTAGAAAGGAGCTCATTGGTAAGTCCATGTAAATCAGACTCTAACAAACTGAGCTCTTTTAGGCAGCTAAATCTCATGCCCTCTTGCTTTAAGGCTTCCTTGGAAATATCACAATAATGTAACCTCAATACAACTAATGACCCAAGATCAGAACTAGCAGGTGGAAAACTGTACCTTGGGATTAATTTATTACTGCATTTGAACATGAGCTCCAGCACTTCGACATAGTGTCTGATGACCAACTTGATCCAACGGTCAATATCAGAGATTTGCTTTTTCTTGTGAAGTTTCCCTGCCAGCAGGGTAAAGCGAACTATCCTTTTCTGATCTTCATGTTCATGTAGCACTCTCAAGGATTCATCCACAGAAGTTACAGACTCCTCTGCTGACCGTTTCCTTTTTCGACCCTGACCATCTTCATCAACCATGAAAAAAAAAAATCTAGAGACCGGTAGTGAGTTCCATACACTTTTCCATGTTCTTGACAAGAAGCTCATACGGACTGCATCTTGTGCAGGCAAGCGAAAGAGGATTTGTTGCATAATGGATTCTGGCAACTGCGATATTAGATCCATAAGGTTGATTTTCCTGACTATGTGTAGTTTGTTTGGATGAATGACAGATGACGAATGATCTATGGAGAAGCAAAGAGAGAACCTCCTCCCTCTCAGATTTACAAGTTCCTATCCTAGTTGTACTTTAATTAGCCGTATATATAAAGGACTCTTTTTCCTTGCTTCTTACGTAAATAGGATCATCCAATCCTGTGCGATATTTGGATTAGGGTTTGTGCTACAAGTTCGTTCTGATTTTTTAACCCTTAATTTTGGGCCCAATTTTCATGTTTTGTATACTATCACAAGTAAATTTGCCAGCTGGCACTAAAAGAAATCAGGAAACTTAGCATTAGGGGAAGTACGAAATCTGGGAACTTAAAAATAGGGAAAGTAAAAATAATTGGCAAACTGGATCCGGATCCTCGATCTGCTCTGATTTTCTCTGCCATGATTTACTTTACTTTTGTTCTCCATACACCACCTCATTAAAATTTAATCTAAGGGACTTAAAAATTGACACATCATCTTTCTAACAAAAACCCAATTTACTCCTAATTAAAAAAGAAAAAAAACCTTAATCCAACTAACGGCAAAGTTAACATCATGTCCTCTTTCTTTTCTTCCTTCTTCCTGTCTCACTTTTTTTTTTTTTGAGTCAATCCCTGTCTCACGTCTCTTGCACTCTCTGATATGAAAAAAAAGAGAGAAAGAAATAGAATATCCCAGGATTAATTAGACCAAAAAAAAAGACTCAGGATTACAGCAAACAAACGACGAAAGCAGGTTGTCTTTAATCAAACCAACAAAATAGGAGAATTGCATTTTCTCCAATAAAATAAAAAATAAAAATACTTGTGCAATTGGGTGAAGAAGCTGCAGAGAAAGAAAGAAGAGAAACACAGCTGGAAAGGGGGGACGTGAGAAAGGAGATAGAAAAAAAATTGGTTGTCTTTGGTAAAAAGCAATGGTGCCCTTGATCCCTACACCCTTGGCATTGGATCCAAATAAGGCGACTCCCCGTGTCCATGTGGAGAAAGTAAGAAATGGGTGACGCCCTCCTGAATGTGCCTATGCCGATTTTAGCAATGTATGCAGATCCCAGTTTATGATCAACTATGGGACGCACAACATTAACATTGGAATTGTTGTGCTTTGCGTAAGTGTTTGGCGTGAACTTTGGATAGGAGAATAAGCTTTTGGATTCTTTGTTCTTGTGTGAGGGGTGACTCTGGGGAATCACGGTGGATGAGCTTAATGGTCAATCCAGGTTTTGCAGTGGTGACTCTTGGTTACAACAGAGAGTTGCTAATAGAATGTAGAGACAAAGAAATTTGACTGTGTTGGCCATGGCAATTTCAATGTTTTGCTGAGCAATCTTTAACCAACGCTCCCAAGTTAGTCATGTCTT
The DNA here is from genome assembly GCF_002207925.1 of Prunus avium. The sequence continues at coordinate 120,651 of NW_018922620.1, forward strand.
AGAAAGTGACACAATCTGTTATTCTATTCTAGATAACGCTCTTCAGATTAAAAAAAAAAAAGATCTGGGTATTGCACATAATGTTTGGGGGATTGATCCGAAAGTGCTAAAATTTTCTGTGCTAGGATCTCCTTGACTCTAAAAATAGAGATGACGCCTCACTAAAATTATATATATACTAAAACTGAATAAAGTTACTGTTCTTAGACTATTCATTTTAATAGTGAAATGCCGTTTGTGCCCCTGCTTAACTGGTTGCCCTCTTACCAAATGAACAGAGCAATGTCTTTTTTGCCCTGATGACCAACGACATAACCCTTTTGCCCTCTTATTCTCTGGTTCTCCTCCTCCAGCATTACGGCTCACTTCTCTTCATACAATTCCCACAATCAAGAACCGAATTTTGATCGCATCCTCCAAGCAAACTGACCTTCCCCAACTCTTCCTCAGCAGAACAACTCAAATTTTCTGATATTTCACACTCCTCCTTCTCCACACAACCAATTGGCACAGACCCATCGGCAGTTTATTCAGACCCACAACCAGTTGGGTCATACACATTAAGAATTGGCCTTTGGCCTTCGCCGCCATCTTCCTCTCCAATAGACTCTTCTTCAACCACCTCAACCTTGACCTCCCCTGTTTCTGCCGTATCAGGGTTTGGTATATCCTGAAACCAGACTCAAAATCCAAGGACGAATCAACAAACGTGAAGTCTCGGGGATCAACAGGGGCAGGTGGGTCCTTCGAATTCTTGGTCCTCTGTCTGGCGTTCGTCTGACAGATTTCCGATCTGCGATTTCTTCCATCGTTTCTCTTCAGGTTTGCATCCCCTCAACTTTTTAATGGATTAATAGCTTGCTGATGGGTTTCTGAGAGGTGGAGTTGATGTTGTTGCATTATCTGACAAATTTGAATGTTTTGATTAAAGAAATACATATGTTTACGCAGGAATATTAATAGTCATGCTACAATTTGTTTAAATTAACATCTAATTACCAAAAATAAAAACAAAAAATTCATGCTATAATATATGCAACACGTTGTTAATCATATCACATTATGCAAAACATGTATCCAGGTTTTGTAATAAACATTGGTTAATTAGCATGGAAATGACTATAGAAAGGGTTTGTGTATATGAGTGTGTTGTTCTGTTTTGATAAATGGGAAGGTGTTTTGGCTTGATTCTCTTATACCTATTTAATAATTGTCACAATTGTTCAGAATTTGTTTTCAATTGGTTCAATAGATTGAGTTTATACTTTTGTCCATCAAATTAATAGAATGTTTGATGTACTGTTGTTCATCAAGTTCTATTTTTTTAAACTTAATTATGTCATAATAGTTATTGCCCTCACTCAAATTTTTCCATTTATATATACTAACACCTACCATTTTCCAAATTTATGCCAACAGGGTCAAAACGTCTACAAATGACGAGAAAAAACGAAAACCACCTATACAGCAGAGCTAGCAAGACCTAGATCCCCTTCCACTACCCAGTACTATATGTATAAACACCTGTCCAAACTCTTTTGAACAATGAGAAACTAAAAGTTGCTCATATTTTGATGTTTTTATAACTGCTTGATCTATTAAAATATGCTCAATATTTTCACATAACGAGCAACGCATAAAACATGTTATTAGTTTATTTGTTGTAACTTAAGCTTGCTAAACTAAGCATGATACCATTATTTAGATCTCCATGTTTATATAAATAGTACCATTTTCCCTGAATATTTTCACAACTTTATACACATTTCACACGATTTCAAAACCCGCAGCATCGTGCGGGCACTGTTACTAGTGTAATCTAAAGGTAAAAACTTTAACAATGCATTTCAGAGGAATGAAAAAAACAATAGGAAATCAGTAACACGTGCTAGTATATATCTGTGTCTTGAGTAACTGGATGTAATGTAAAGGAATGTAACTGCATCAATAAGATCACCTGATGAACATGCTTCTTGATAATTAGCAATGTAAAATTTTGAATAATTTTGAATAATCAACATAGTTATTTAGACAAAACAAGCAGCATCCATCCATGTAGTGCTTAAATTCTATATAAAAGGAAAGCAGTATTCTTTTCAAACAATAGTAGGAAGCTACCATTGAAACTACAAACTACGTACAATTGTCAATAAAAATAGCTACTCTAATGCTAGTACCACTGTAGCTTTAAATTGATCGTAGAAACTTCTTCAAAATTTCTCAATCTATCACGGCGGGCTATACCTTCATGACCAATCACGCGTTTTCCATCTTTAATAGCAACAAAACCTTCAATCTTAACGGACTTTAAGTCATGCCGCCAACATTTGATATGGTTTTCTTTACAACAGAGGAGATTTGTTTCCCTATACGACATTAACTTCTTGTATAAATCCTGAAACGTACGAAGGTCACATGCAGTGATAGTTATGGAACCTACACACATAAGAAATTAAGCAGCCAATATTGTCCTATAAGATTACCAAATTATTACCTTTATCGCTAGTTTTCTTTCATCTGCGAAGATGAATAGGTTGATTGGACGACAAATCCAAAGCAAGCCATCAATGAGAGCTGTATGATCTATGGAAGACCTAATACCAACCCGCAAATACTTGATTTTCGAAACCGGAGAACTTGTTTCTTCTCTTAATTCTTCCGGAGCAAATCTGATCTGTATGCATATATTAGAAAAATAAGTTAATAAAGGTGACAAATATACAATAAATACATCATGAAGAAGAATGAAGTGAGCTGTATTTGTGGACTTACAACTGGGGGAGAGAAAACTGTTAAGACCAACCCTTGTTTTGGCGCGAACTTTCCAAGATATTCTTGCAGATGAAGAAACCATGAAGTGCCAATAGCACTCCTGGGTTTTACGGTAAGATCAACTTTTTCCAGCTTCATAGAATTCAAAGAAAAGGACGGCGGAAATTTGTGACCGATGTATTTGTAAGAAACAAGGTTGGGAGTCTCTATGCTGATCTTCTTTATCATAGTGTCATCTTGGAAATTCAATGTTAATGCCTTGAGTTGGTGACTCAAGATTTTCAGCTCTGTTGATTTATAAGAGACTGACAAGTTTATCTTCTCAAGAAAGGGAAATTTCGAAAGAAGTGTCTCAATATATTGAAGGCTAATTTCACCGCTAGGAGTTTCCATTTTCAACTCCTTTAAATTACTGCAGTTGATTGCTTCAAGGTCCAATTGGGATTTTTGGTTCAAGGTCCAATAACGAAGAGTTTGAAGATTGGATGCTTCAATCTTGTAGCTATGAGCTCTAATAGTGGCTAGGTAAACATTCTTGAGCTTGGAAAATCCACAGAGCCGAAGATCTTTTAGGTTCTTACATAACTTGAAATTTAAATTCTCAATAGAAGGACATCTAGAAAGGAGCTCATTGGTTAATCCATTCAAATCCACATTTGACAAACTGAGCTCTTTTAGGCAGCTAAATCTCATGCCCTCTTGCTTTAAGGCTTCCTTGGAAATATCACAATAATGACTTAACCTCAATACAACTAATGACCCAAGATCAGAACTAGCAGGAGGAAAACTGTACCTTGGGATTAATTTATCAATAGAATTGAATAATTTGTTTATGTCGAGCTCCAGCACTTGGACATAGTGTTTGATGACCAACTTGATCCAACGGTCGATATCAGAGGCTTGCTCTTTCTTGTGAAGTGTCCCTCTCAGCCTAAAATTAATTATCCTTTTCTGATCTTCATGTTGATGTAGAACTCTCAAGGACTCGTCCACAGAAGTTACAGACTCCTCTTCTGACCTTTTCCTCTTTCGATCCAGACCATCTTCACTTTCCATATAAAAATTAAATTCAGAGACAGGTAGTGAGTTCCATAGACTTTTCCATGTTGTTGACAAGAAGCTCATACGGACTGCATCCTGGACAGGCAAGCGAAAGAGGATTTGTTGCATAATGGATTCCGGCAACTGCGATAGTCGATCCATACTAGATGAATGATGAATGTTTTCTGAAGAAACTAAAAAGAGAAATTATTGTACGCTTCTAAACCCTAGCGGTTTTCCCTGCACATATGTTTGGAACCCTAGCTGTAGTTTAATTAGCCCTATATATATATATATATATATATATATATATATTATATAAAGGAGTTTTATTCCTATGTGATATTGGGCTCCTGCCACAAACCAAGCCGTCCCCAAACTATAGAGTTCCTTCTTTATTTTTAGCCCTTAACGTTGGGCCCAATATTCATTCTCTGTACCATAAAAAAATAATTAGAATATTGAACCTTTTGAAGAATTCCGCCAACTTAGGCAATGACTTTACTGAACCTTTCAAGAATTAGAATATTTTTTTTATACAAATAATTAGATATATAGATATATTTTGATAATAAAAAATATAGAAATATATATTCCACGTTAATGAATGTTCCTTCTTTTTTTTTGGGGGTCAAACGTTAATGAATGTTCCTTTGTTGTGCAGGTTGGTAGTGAAATTACCAAGAGCTGCCTCAAAGTGCGGCGACACGGCATCGATTGACTTCAGACCCTTTTTCGGTCATCGGTTGACTTGAGACTTTGGTGCACCTACCACAGTACCACCTCATATTTACAACCTCATAAATTTGGAAAAAGAAACAGAAATTAAAAACAAAAGAGATGAAAATGACTTGGTCGTTCGGATCCAAAGCCTAAATCATATATATGCTCTCATACCCTTTATAAGAAATTTACACTGATAAATATGTTTTTGATGTTTGTGTTTTCTGTTGCTAATTTTTTTTTTTTTTTTTTTGGGGGGGTTTATTTCAGTTAGTGTTATATTCAATCGAATGTGGGTACTTCTTACCTATAGATGCACGTAGATCTCACAATGAGTGCGAAGATAAATGCTCTACTGTTGGAGACGCTTGCTAAGTTCGGGTTGTTTTTCTGATTGCCAAAAAAAAAAACATATTACAAATTTTGAAATTTGGGTTCTCTTCAACTTGTGGTGACAGCAAATTTGGGTTCCGTGATTGATTTGTATGGTTAGTCTAAGTCAAAGTAAACTCATGTGTTCACTTGGAAATGAAGTACCAATTGGATGTAGTATTGATCACGATAGGAGCGTTGAATCAAATTTAACAGTTCTGTGGATTATAAATTATCAAATTGTCAACGCAAAAACTTGCAAAAAATTTCTTAGTTTTAAACAAAGAATCGACCACACGTCCCTAAAGATACACATATTATTGTTTCTCATTTCACTGCTTTGGCAATATATACTACAAGTTGATATTCATGAAGTGTGAACTTGCAAAAGATTCCCTTTTCAGACGCAAAAATTGACTACGTACATGTTTATTTTTTTCTTGCTCCAATTCTACTTCTTTTTTCAATATATATTACAAGAGAATATTCAAGAAGAAGATGTTAGTTTGCAGCTTCATTTCTTCTCTTGGAAATAAATTTCTTTCTGCATAATGGAGATGTTCAAACATCTTCTTTCTGCATTGCTTTGTGGTTTTGCTCTCATACTTCTAGTTCATGCACAAGATGATCAATCAGGTATGTTCATATATTGATAATTTAAAACTTGAAAAATTATTAATTTTGATCATAAATCCATTGTTCATTAACAATTTGGCTAGCTAATGTACTATCTCTCTGATCACTCAGGCTTCATCAGCTTGGATTGTGGGCTGCCTACAAATTCTAGCTACTCTGAGCCAACAACAGGCCTTGACTACATTTCAGATGCAGCCTTCATATCCACTGGTGTAAGCAAAAGTATTGCCCCTCAGTACAAAGCTACTCATCAACAGCAAGCAGCTTATGTCAGGAGCTTTCCTCAGGGGGTCAAGAACTGTTACAGAGTAAACATTACACAAGGGACTAAATATTTGATCCGAGCAAGTTTCGTGTACGGCAATTATGACGGTTTAAATAAGCTGCCAAAGTTTGATCTTCTCTTTGGAGCTAATTCTTGGGACTCAGTGGCATTTGTTGATGCATCTTCGAGTACTATCAAAGAACTTGTTCATGTTCCCACATTAGACTATATACATGTGTGTCTAGTCAACAAGGGCACTGGAACACCATTCATTTCAGCACTGGAGTTGAGGCCTTTGAAGAACACTACTTATGTGACTCCAACAGGTTCGTTGGAACTCTTCCTTCGCTTAGATGTTGGTTCAACATCCAATCAATCATACAGGTGAGCCATTTCATATCTGAAGTAGTACTGGTTTCAAATGTACATTCTATTTTCTAGCTACTGATAACAAGTGGTACTATTACTTAAGGTATGATTATGATGCTTTGGATCGGATTTGGGTACCTCACACCTTCAACAAGTGGACACAGTTAACTACCTCGCTTACCGTAGATGCTCAAAGTCACAATGACTACCAAGCACCACCTATAGCAATGAGAACTGCCAGCACGCCGATTGATGCCAGTGCTTCCATGGACTTCAGCTGGGAATCCCCGGATACATCGACTGAATACTACGTGTACCTGCACTTTGCTGAACTCCAGCAGCTTAAAGCCAACCAGTCCAGAGCATTCAATATCACTCTGAATGGAGATTATTGGTTTGGACCTTTTGTTCCAAAGTACTTGTCTACAATCACTGTGTTCAGTCCCTCATCCTTAACTGGAGGCAACTATAGTTTTTCACTTGTTCAAACTGAGAATTCAACTCTCCCACCAATCCTCAATGCCATGGAGATCTACACATTTATCGATTTATCTCAACCAGAAACCGATGGAGATGATGGTATGTGAATCATTTCAAAATCTTTTTTGTCAATTTATTTTCAGTATTCAAGTATTGCATGATTAAATTGACTGCTTTATGAATTTGCTTGTGATAAAAAAAATAGTGGCTGCCATCATAAACATAAAGTCAACATATGGAGTGGACAAAGATTGGCAGGGAGACCCATGTACTCCCCAAGGCTACATGTGGGAAGGTCTTAACTGTAGCTACAGTGGATCCCCTAGAATCATATCCTTGTAAGTCTATGCCTGCTTTCTTTTTGGTTTTTCTTTTCCTCAACATCATGAATGAATTTATTGAACTTTGAATATAGGGACCTGTCCTCGAGTGGATTGACCGGGGAGATAACTTCATATATATCCAATCTTGCCATGTTACAATCTCTGTAAGTATCTCATGATCAGAAGCTCAACAAGTTAGCAAGATATATACATATAGTTTCCTCATGATCTGGTCATCAGCACTAAATCTATGCATATTGCTTGACTCAGGGATTTATCAAACAATAGCTTGACTGGATTAGTACCTGAATTTTTGTCTAAATTGCCAAACCTGAAAGTCCTGTAAGTACCTTGACTGCAAAGCTGTTGATAAATTAGGAAAGCAGGGGATCAATAAATTTTCTATTCCTTTGCAGTAACCTGGAAAGAAACAAGCTCAACGGTTCCGTTCCAGCTGACCTTATTCAAAGATCAACAAGTGGTTCACTATCATTGAGGTCTGCTTCTGGCCATAGTAGTTTCTTTTTTCATTTCCATTACAATCTTCTGTTCTTTTATCGAAAAGAAGTATTAAAATCTGTAGGAATTACTAGACCTATTAATGCCACATTGACTATTATGTGGTTGGCTACAATTCCAATTTCCCTGACTGACTATTGATCATCAACCTTGTTGATGATAGCGTGGGAGAAAATGCAGACTTATGTGCATCAATTTCATGCAAAAAGGAGAAGAAGAAGAAAAATACAGTAATTCCAATAATAGCATCAATTGGTGGGTTTTCTATTCTTGTGGTAGCAGCAGTGGCTATATTCATGGGCCTGAAAAGAGGAAGAAAACAAGGAGGTAAACTATAAAGTTTAAGACTAAACGATTGAAAATTTGGTTATCAAGAATACATGTTCTGAAGTAAACACAGAGAAATTGTATTCCTATGCTTATGAAACTCCTGATGATCTATTTCTGCAGTTCCACAACAACCCAATAATCAAGTTGATTCATTCGAGTCCAAAAAACGCCAATTCACATACTCAGACGTCCTGAGGATCACAAATAACTTTCAGACAAAAGTTCTTGGGAGAGGTGGATTCGGAAAAGTTTACCATGGTTATGTTGATGATATTCAAGTAGCTGTGAAGATGCTTTCTCCAACATCAGGTCAAGGATACCAACAATTTCAAGCAGAGGCATGTACTCTAAGAACTCATGGATAAAATTATAATGACCTCATTTATATTTTAAGGACCAAAATATGACTTTGAAGCTTAACTTGCAGGTCAAACTTCTTATCAGAGTTCATCATAGAAACTTGACTAGCCTTGTTGGATACTGCAATGAAGGAACCAACATGGCACTCATCTATGAATTTATGGCCCAAGGAGATTTGGAATCACATCTTCTAGGTAGGGATCTCAATTAAATTGGGACTCGACCTACTTTGAAACAAATATTAAACAAAAAATAAACTGGGTTTTGACACTTAATTGTATAGGTGAGGACAGTAATGCAAACGTGTTGACTTGGGAAGGTAGACTTCAAATAGCAACAGATGCAGCACAAGGTTAGCTAGTGGAGACTTTGGGCAATCAAAATCTATTCAATGCTTTCCTATTTTGTTTGCAGTAACAAAACAATGGATTTGAAATGTAGGATTGGAGTACCTCCACAACGGTTGTAAGCCGCCTATTGTCCATAGAGATGTGAAGGCAACAAATATTTTGTTGGCTGAAAATTTCCAAGCAAAATTAGCTGACTTTGGCCTGTCCAGAATTTTCCCAACTGATGGAGGCACTCATATGTCCACAGCTGTAGCTGGCACCCCTGGATACCTTGACCCTGAGTAAGAAGTCTCTGTGTCATTTATTTATGCATGGTTTTCAATTTTCTTTAAGGCAATGTGGAACTTTATATAGAAGAATGGCAACTTTACACGTGAGTCATATTTGGCTTGCAGGTACCACACAACAGGATGGCTGAATGAGAAAAGTGATGTTTATAGCTTCGGAGTTGTGCTGTTGGAGATTATCACTAGCCGCCATGCGATATCTAGAACACAAGAGAAAGTTCATGTCAGTCAATGGGTTAGCTCCATGCTTGCTAAAGGGGATATCAAAACTATCGTTGATCCGAGGTTACGTGGAGATTACGAAATTAACTCTGCCTGGAAGGCTGTTGAACTAGCAATGGAGTGTGTGTCTGAAACATCCACCAGAAGGCCAAACATGAGTGCGGTAGTGACAGGGTTGAAGGAGTGTTTGGCAGCAGAGTTGGCTCGAACCAACGTGAGCCGTGTGACTGAATCAACAGATTCAGTTGTGTACTCTATGAATGTGACTACTGAACTCAGTCCTTTTGCAAGGTAATTCTTTGTGTCCAGAAGGTGAATTTCGAAAGCGGAGTAGTTTTCATTTTCCATTTCCTCTGTTTTAAGCTTCATTCATTGTCCAATGCTTTTGTAATTGTATTTGTTATATCATCTTGTGTTGAAGCTTTGTGGTTGTGGGGGTCTTCAGTAAGGCTCTGCAACTATGTAATTGTAAAAAATGTACCGGTATGGTATTTGGATTTGTATCTGTATCATGATATATTATCATTATTGTGGGAGCCAATTTCCTCCCACGGGAATATTCGTCTAAAGATTCCTTCGTCTTCTCCACCTCTCTTTCTCCCTGCAAAACGAATAACAATAAGAGGACCACACCCGGGGGGTGTTGGCCAAAGGCCCTTCGATGCCTAAGTCAGTTCAATCGATCTGAAGAGAAACGATGGCTAAAATAGGGTATGGGAATATGTATGTGTGGTAAAAGCCGGGTGGCCGGAGCCGTGAGTGGTGGCCTGAGCCTTGTGTAAAAAGGGAGAGAGAAAGTGGCGGCTAGGGTTTCTGAGAGATAATTTATGCAGAGTTTCAATAGGAGTTTAGACGTACCTCAACCCTTGTGTGTGGCCATCCTTTTATAGAGGTCTCAGGGGCTAGGGTTTCAGAGGAATAATTCCGTAAATGGAAGGGAATTATTCCTCCCCAATTTGGCGAGATTTGACTAATTAGGGATTTGATTTATTTGATTTAAATCAAATCCCTAATCAGGGTAGCAATCAAATCAATACCTAATTTAATTAGGTAACTCCTCCATTAATTGAGAATATTCGTAGGAATCAAATCAATCCTCAACCTAATTAGGTAACATTCTATTTAATTGGGTAATCCCCAATTAAATTGAATAATTCCCAATTAGGTCAAATAATCCCCAAATGGAAGGAATTATTTGACCTAGGGTTACGAATTAATTCGGTTCCCACAAATGCCCCCCAGCTTCTGCATGGCGCGTGGTGGCATGTAGGAGATGTAAATCATCTGTTGGGCTGTCCAGCTGTAACTGGGCTTCCTTCTTGGATTTGGGCTCCTGAGTGGAGGAAGTATATGACTT
>NW_018922620.1:158739-175688 GCF_002207925.1 Prunus avium
ATCCTTTAACCGAATTCACAGGGTTTCTGTGTTCTTAGCCGTGTTCACAGGGTTTCTGTATTCTTTACATTCCTCGTATAGTATCCCTCATATCCTCGTATCATATCCTCGTATCCTAAATCAAATTCCTCGTATCCTCGTATTGTATTCCTCATACCGCCTTGTTCAGATTCAGATCTTCATACCCACATCCTCATATACTTTTATCCCGAAACCCTGAATCCTGAAACTCTGAATCCTGAAACTCTGAATCCTGAATCCTGAATCCCTGAATCCTGAATCCTGAATCCTGAATCCCGAAACCCTGAATCTTGAAACTCTGAATCCTGAATCCTGAATCCCGAAACCCTAAACACACTCTGAATCCTGAATCCTGAATCCCGAAACCCTAAAACACATCTTTTTTATCTTATTCTTAAATCCTTCCGCTGCCATGGATATCGTTTCCAAATTCTCCCAAATCCAAATCCCTAAAATCTAAAGTCCTCAAATGCCTTATCTCAAATTTCTCATACTCAAATCTCAAATTTCTCATACTCAAATCAAATCCCTCAAATCTAAAGTCCTCAAATGCCTTATCTCAAATTTCTCATACTCAAATCTCAAATTTCTCATACTCAAATCAAATCCCTCAAATCTAAAGTCCTCAAATGCCTTATCTCAAATTTCTCATACTCAAATCTCAAATTTCTCATACTCAAATCAAATCCCTCAAATCTAAAGTCCTCAAATGCCTTATCTCAAATTTCTCATACTCAAATCTCAAATTTCTCATACTCAAATCAAATCCCTCAAATCTAAAGTCCTCAAATGCCTTATCTCAAATTTCTCATACTCAAATCTCAAATTTCTCATACTCAAATCAAATCCCTCAAATCTAAAGTCCTCAAATGCCTTATCTCAAATTTCTCATACTCAAATCTCAAATTTCTCATACTCAAATCAAATCCCTCAAATCTAAAGTCCTCAAATGCCTTATCTCAAATTTCTCATACTCAAATCTCAAATTTCTCATACTCAAATCAAATCCCTCAAATCTAAAGTCCTCAAATGCCTTATCTCAAATTTCTCATACTCAAATCTCAAATTTCTCATACTCAAATCAAATCCCTCAAATCTAAAGTCCTCAAATGAGACTCTGCCAAGCGAAGAAAAATGTGAACTTGCTTTGGAAGGAGCAGGTTCCCAAGAACACTCGGATAAGATTGCAATGCTTGTGGATGATGAAGAGCTGGAGCTGAGAGAATTACAAGGAAGGCCAAATGCACTGGGGTGCTCTGATCATTTTACTACTAATGGAGATCATGCCTGTTCACTTTGCAAAGGTTGGTTTGAAGGAAGAACGGAACAAATTTTCCACTCTAAAATGAAATGTTGTAATATGTATGTGCCTGCATGTATAGTATTTTGTGCTGTGGATAAGGAATTTTTGGGATTTCAGATTTGCTAGCCAAGTTTCCTCCAAATTCTGTGAAGATGAAGCAGCCATTCTGTATGCAACCTTGGGATTCTTCTCCAAAGATTGTCAAGAAACTGTTCAAGGTATGTGAGTTGCAAACTGTTTGTGGCCTGATTTTGTTAAGTTCTTTTGCAAATATAGGACATCGTTCGTGAAAGATGTCATACACTCCATCTATTATTGCATTTGCTTTTTCTTATTTATGAGGTCTGTTTTATTATTCATGATTATATGACCTATAAAAGCTTGGAATAATTATTTTGTGCTCGCTAATACTACCTAATGGTCTCTCATTACTCTTACCAATCTTTTTCGTCAACGCTCTCATTGCATTGATTGAAGTCATAGGTTGTTCTTGCAGAGATGTTATGCAAACTATGATATATACTTAAGAAAAAGATATATCAAGTCCTAGAGATAAATGGAATGTGGTCTAAATTTGATATTGGAATCTACTTGTAAGTTGTAACTCTCTTTTGTGTAGTTCGTACCTAGTGTAGGAATTTATTATTATCTTGTCAACTTTAAAATTCCTTATGGAAACTGGCGAGTGAAAAGATGTGCAGTGTTAAAGCACTCTAGATTGCTGCACTTTTTTTTTTGTTGGGTTTATTAACAAATGTGTATGGGGTCATCAATTCAGATTGCAACATTTTGTTTAGTTATCGTACTCAAATATATTCTGGGTTCACTTTCTTGGGCATGTTTTCCATTTCCATTATACTTGCAAATATGGTAGATATAAGCTCCTTCACTATTGATGAGTTTGGCCAAGCATTTTAGGACAAGGTTATATCTTATCTTTGATCCAACATCGGATTTATTGTGTCTTCTACTTGCTCAACATCTTTGTTTCGTAAAATGCCTTTTAGGATTCCTTGCTACTTGGAAAAATTCATGTGGCCCTTCTGAAGCTTCTTCTATCTAATGTTGAAGCCGAGCTTGGCTGTGGGTCTATATACCTCATTTGAGCAAATCATGCAATCTTCTTGCATTTATTCACTCGGTGAGTAATGAACAAACAACATATAATCATGCAGATCACAGACATTTACAGTTCATTTAACTTATGATAATCTTGTATAGTCATATTGACCATTTCATTTGGGTACATATATGTCACAGCAGTTTTCTAAAGGCTCATATGTTTGGAACTTTGTTGGTAACAAAAAGTGAATGCAATTTATAAGACTGTTGACATGTTTCTTTACAGGGAAGTTAAATACCGCTGAAAGTAGCAAAATGATATCAGATACATTTAAAGAATATAGTAAAGAGGATATCAGCAAATAATCAAAAGTTTGGTGTGACTACAGAGAAGGTGTCCATTCCAGAATGTCTGATAGATACGCTTAGGCGACAAGAAATTTTCTGAACCAAATCATAATCAGACTATTAGTAGTCCATCCATATGCACTTTTAGACGATCCACTTGCGTTTGTGGTATACTTATTTTTGTCAAATATTTGAGACTCTTGCTCATCTCTTAAATCAATTGTTATTTCATATTTTTATGAAAAAATTGAATGGAAGTACTCAATAACTAAGCATCTTTATCAAATGATTTGGCAGGTTGAAAATCAAGAACCCACTTTGGAATTCTGGAAGGGATCGCTAAACCCTTTAACATGGACAGAAATACTGCGTCAAGCCACTGGTTTTGGTTCAAAGCAAGGTGCAATGCAAAGGGATGCCCTTAGCAAGGTCTTCTAATTTAACTCCCATAGTTGCAATTGATTTTTCTAAGCTCCATTTCCTCCCTAGTAAATGTATTTAATTATCAACACATCTGTATATTCTGCAAGTTAAGTGCTATAGATGCCCAATAATATGTGTTCATCACCCAAAACCTTGAGCATTCAAAGCCTTATTGGCAATAGTCATTTAAGATATGTCATTATACCCTGAATATTATGTTTCTACCTTGAGGCAGAGCCCTAGTTGGATAGTTTCATTTTCCATACTCAAGGACCAAAATCAGAAATTTTAGGTTTTACATATAACATGTAGTGATTGAATGTTAAAGGAAATAGTTTCTTCAGTTTTGTTTGTTTGCATTATTGTGCATTCCTAAATAACATCTGTTGAGCACATGTTTATTTGTCTCCGCTTGTCTCTGGAATTATTTGCTTTAATGACTAGACATGAGCAGGAGCCTTATTTACTTTCTTATGGTGGTTTTATTTATGTTCTACAATTAATAAGCTTTATCTGTTGTTGCAAAAACCTATCTATAAATGTGAAATTTGGTTTTTCAAATTGAATCTTCTGTTATCTAGGAAATGAGCCTAACGGTGAAGTATGGTTTAAGTCCTGGTACTTTGAAGGGTGAATTGTTCGGAGTTCTGTTGGAGGAAGGAATTCATGGGATGAAAGTTTCTGAGTTGGCGAAGGAATTCATGGGTTGAAAGTTTCTGAGTTGGCGAAGTCATTGCAAGTAATTTTCTTGAAAATATTGTTATCATAATCTCTCATGTTTTAATCATTAAGTTGATACCAGCCAAGCACAGCATTCCACTTGAAGTAGTTGCAGATTTCTGAATTGAACCTTTCTAGTGGAATAGAGGAACTCGAGTCTTTAACTGGTTCAACTCTTTCAAGTGATATTACATTATTTGAAAAGATTTCATCATCCACATATCGTGTGCATATTAATTCTTCTTAAAAGAAAGTGGAGGAATTCCAATCAGATACCGAAGACTCTGGAGCAGTTGATGATGGTGTCAGTGACAGTGGTACATGTAGCAGTGATGATGATTCTGGGTGCAATTCAGGAAATTCCAAAATTAAAAAGCTGACTTATATGAACCATGGAAAAAGTAAAGATAACATGGTGACAGTATACACTGAAATTGATGAGAGCCATCCAGGAGAAGTATGGTTGTTAGGATTGATGGAAGGCAAATATTCAAATTTAAGCATTGAAGAAAAGTTGAGCGCAATAGTGGCTCCAATTGATCTTCTTCATGGACATTGAAACCTTTTCTTTGTTTTTATTTTTATTTTTCCCACTACTATGAGGTTGCCCCATTAAATGGAATGTGTTCAGCCCTTTGTAAGATAATATCATCTGAATTGTGCAAACTGCATTATATATAAATAATTTGACAGTAAATATTATTTGAATATTCAATGAGATTCAAGTAGCCATAATTATTATGGTGGTTTATAAGTTTAACATTTTCGAACCTTGATATTATCGGACTTTTACTTTTGTATTGTCTGTAACCTTGATATAAATTTTTTATTTATTTAAAAAAACAGCTTAAAAAATTACTTTTTTAAGTATAGGGCCATTTTAATAAAATGTTTAGGCCCATTTTACAAAACCCAACCCGTTAGGTTAGATGTCTTCTTCTTCCCAGCGTAGTCTACACTCCTTCCTCTCCCTGTTTCGACTTCATCTCTCTCTCTCTTGGTCTTTCTTCATAACAAGCAGCGCCTCAGCGCCACCTTAAGCGTCGCCGCCTCCTGCGCTCTTCAACCGGTCAACGCCTCAACGGCAAAACCCCAGCCCAGACCCGCCCAGGCGGCCTAGGCGGGCGCTAGGCGGGCGCTAGGCGGCCTAGGCGGGCGCTATGCTGCCTAGGCGGGCGCTAGGCGGCCTAGGCGGCGCCCAACTCCCTGGCGGCTACTCCTTACGATTAGGATGAAATCGCGGCGGCACCCAACTCTCTTTTTCTTCTTATTCCTTTATTGGATCCTATAAATGCTATTGCTGAATGCATTCCTAGCAGTCTTTATTCTGGTTCAGGGGCGAAAATTAAGAGGTTATCAACTAAACAACATGGCATGCCCAGGCCAACCTGGGTCCATGCAGGACATACGAGTGGTGCAAAAGAAGATTATACATTAAAGTTTCACCCTATAGATTCTTCAGGGTCAATCTCAAAGTTCTCTGACGAGAGATTCTCTACACAAGAGAAAAATGGAAAAGAAAGAGAAGTGCGGTTTGACTTACACCCAATGCAATCTGTGTTTTTGGGGTCTGATCGTAGATACAACAGATACTGGCTTTTCTTGGGCCCTTGTAATGCATATGACCCTGGACATAGAAGGGTTTATTTCGAATCTTCAGAAGATGGTCACTGGGAGGTGATTGAAACAGAAGAGGAATTATGCTGAACTTTTGTTATACGATCAATGTGATTGTAGTACATATTGCTTGACCTTGTATAAGTTATAATATTTACTTGCTTTTTCTTAAACCAAATGCGGGCTCTGTGTGCTTTGTTGTCAGTTTTGGATGATAGGGGTAAACGAGAGGCTCTTCTTATTGAATCCCTAGAGAAACGAATAGCGTTTCTGTGCCAAGCGATGTCAAGTAGAATGGTAAGTAGTGATAGAATTGACAACTTTGCGCAATCTGATCAATCCGAGCTGAATAGTGTTAGAGAAGACACTTATTCACCAGTATCTGATGTAGACAACAACTTATCTGGAATTGCAAATGATTCTCTGCCTTCATCTGGTGTTGTGGTTCTTGAAGTTAGAAATAAAGGAGAACAACAGAAACAGAAATGGAGCCGAATCCAAGCATTTGATTCATGGTGGAATTCCTTTTACCTAGATCTTAATGCTGTCAAACATGGTGAACGATCCAATTTTGATAAACTTACTAGATGTGAAAGTTGTCATGATTTGTATTGGAGAGATGAGAAGCACTGCAGGATTTGCCATACAACATTTGAGCTTCATTTTGATCTGGAAGAAAGGTATGCCATCCAAGTAGCCACATGTAAGGAGAAAGAAGCGAGTGATACTTTTCCTAAGCATAAGGTCCTCTCATCACAGATCTAATCACTAAAAGCTGCAATGCATGCAATTGAGGTAACCCATCATTTGGATTTTAGCTTTGCATTTTCTGATATTTGTTTGTTATAGTAAGATGTCCTCCAGTTAAAAAGATTTCAAGCTACACACATATCTTTGATAGACTGGAGGAAAATAGTTCTTCATTTGAGGATCAACCTAGGAATGAATTAAGTGGTCATGGTTTTGATAATTAGAATGTGACTTTGAGATTTATGTGCAATCAAATCCGATAGCTTTTATATAATAATAAATTAAAAAAGGGAAAATCTCAGAAATGCAATAAAATTTTAGATGAAGGGATGGGAGATGGCGGGAAAACAAGGCCAAAAGAGGAATTTAGCATGTGTTACTGGGAAGGGATTGATGAAAATGCATACAGCTGTGAATGGAGCAGAATGGTTGATTAGCATCCACCTGCCCTATTTGATTAGTTCTGGCCTCTGGTAGCTAACCCTAAATAGTGGGATTATTTTAGTTGGATTTTGGGGCCTGAACCTTTTGATTGTTTGATGCTTAAAACAGGTTTTCTAGGTTATATATCGAAGACATTTCTATTCGCCCTAAATTTTTTAATGTTTTTCCGTGCTATATTGATCTCCACCTCCCTCTGATTTGTGCAGTCAGTCATGCCAGAAGATGCTTTGTTGGGTGCTTGGAAAAAATCTGCTCATAAGCTATGGGTGAAACGACTAAGACGTACCTCATCTTTGGCTGAGCTTTTGCAGGTTTTCTAGTTTCCTCATTTCACACTATCTATTTTTTGTTTATTTTCAACTTTGGAACCATCAGTTTCTTTATTGTTTACTCGTGCAGGTTCTTGGTGATTTTGTTGGTGCCATCAACGAGGACCGATTATACGAATGCAATATAGTAAGGTTCTTGTAATTTTAGTGAAGAACTGATTGCGTTCTTTGCATATATGCCCCAAACAACATCTGCAGTTGCACTCTGGTTGGTGAGATTGCATGCCTTAATTGCTCCATACTTGGAAAGAGCCCATTCTCAGAAAAGGCTGGAAATTAGTGTCAGAGGTATGATTGAATATAATGCAGATTGGTGCTTGACAATTGATTGTTCAAATTTTTGCCATCTTAAAAGCTTTCCTTCAGGGAAGAATGCTCCAAAGCAATAGCACCGCCTTTTTTCGGTAGATTAGCCAAATTCAATCCCACATTTTTTTGATAGATTGAGGAGCATTTAGATGTCCATTGTACTGCCAGATCAGTGGAACTGTTGCAGGCTTTGAAACCGCGGTACTTTGTATGAAGCTATGCTTCCAGTTTTCTATTTAGTTGCCATATATGGCTATTGAGTCGTTAGATGTACAGCATGAAGGAAAGTGGGGACGTTTAATGGATACAAGAGTTTCATATCACCGAAGCCTGCTCCAGAGAAATATCCTCAGGTTTATCCTATATTCTCTTGTGAAGAATATGGCAGCCTCTTTACTGTCTCAGTCAATGGAGGATTCAGATTTTGTTCATGTATGCTTGTTCTAGTTTTTTAAAGCAGGAATAAAATGTTGTCAAATGTACATTGCTGTAAAGAAAAACAAAATACTGTATTTTTTTTAAAATAGAAGATTTGAAAGTCATCTTTGTGATAATCTTTTGTTGCTAGAACAATGTTTATTGTAGTTGAATATCCTCGACCTCACAGTTTGTTGCCAAAGACTTGTTGGTTTATTGAAATTTGTATTTCTTCATTGTGGTTCTCGTAGCTATTGATTGGTAAAAAAATAAACATTCACCAAGTATGCTCGAATTATATTACACAAGAAATAGCACAAGATAAATAAAACATTTAGGGTTTGGCTGTACTTTTTCTATGGCGTTTTTTAAGATAATAGTTGCTGCATAATTTCACGAAAAACTCCATGCATTCCTCGAAGCCTTCTTGTGGGTTTCGGTAGCAATTCTCAGTGCCTTGAGCAACAAACTTTATATATGCCTCAGTCTTTGTGGCCACTTTAACCTTAAAATTATCAGTTGAAGAGGAAGGAAGAAACTGAGAGGGATGATGCCGAGGAGGAAATAAATATGGAGAGGAAGAAATATCTTTATCTTGCACTGAATAATTATCACCTTGAATAATCTCAAATGAGTTCTCTTCATTGCTAGCTTTTACAACTTGTTTCGAGAGGTTTGTATATTTTGTTTTAAAGTTGAATAAATATATAAAATGTACTTATGGAATTTATTTTAAAGAGCATATACGTTGTGTGTAGTGAATTATTTGGGCCGCCTATTTTACTATTTTTTTTTTTTTTTTGGTTGGAACCTATTTTACTAATTAAAAATCAATTTAAAAATCAATGAGAAGTGAAAAATAGTACATGTCCCTTTGTTGGAGTCGTAAGTTATCTTTCCAATGTTTATTTTTTGCCTTACACATTAAGGATTAAATGTGATAATTAATTGGCTTATAGAAGGCATGTCACTACCTATAATATATAGAAAGCTGCATATACGCTTAAATGTAAGTTTATTTATTTATTTTTTGTTGGAGCTTAAATGTAAGTTAAAAATCACTCTTTAATTAACGGTAAGTATATTTATAGAGATCTGCTTCAGCAAAAGATAAAATAACGGTAAGAAGAAAAAAAAAAGGACCTTAATGGGATGTGCAGGTTCTAACTGGACGAATAGCGGCTCTTATACCTATACATGAATGGAAACATATGGGGGCCAAAACAAAGAAAAGCCTTTGAACAGTTGAAAAAATACCTTGCCAGTCCCCTGACCCTAACTATTCCAAAACAAGGTGAGCCCTTATACCTATACATGACTGTCACTGAAATCGCTATAAGCGTTGTACTGCTAAGGGAGGAGAATTCAATCCAACGGCCCATATTCTATGTGAGCAAGAGTTTAATTGAGGATGAGAAAAGTTATCCACTGGCCGAAAAGCTCGTGTTAGCTTTAGTGACGGCCAAACGGAAACTTCGACAATACTTCAAGGCACACACGATCATCGTATTGACGACCCAACCAATCAAGGCGGTCATGTCCAAACTAGACCTTTCAATTAGAGTTACAAAGTGGGTCGTTGAACTCGAAGCATTCGACATTAGATATCAACCTTGAACAGCCCAGAATGGCCAAGTAATTGCCGATTTCCTAGTAGAATGTTATCCATCTAACAAACAGCAGGAAAACCGTGATGAAATCGAGGAAGCACCAAACCTGGACAAGGCTCAATGGGAGTTGTATTTAGACGGATCATCTAATCAGGCAGGAGCCGGAGTGGAAGTCGTCCTCTCGTCGCCTAAGGGAGTGGAGCTAGAGTACTCCCCCTATTAGACTTCCCAGCTTCAAACAACGTGGCGGAATATGAAGCTCTAGTGCTAGGACTCCAACTAGCCAGGATGTTGAAGTAAAACGCTTAGTTGTCCATAGCGACTCTCGCCTCATAGTCGGCCAGACAACCGAGGAATACGAGACTAAGGATGAACGAATGGGGGCATATCAACGGCTGGTAAAAGATTTAGCCAGCAAATTCGAAAAAATAGAGTTTAAGCGAATACCAAGAGAGATGAACAGTCAGGAAGATCGCTTGGCCTACGCCACGTCAACATCGATGGAAGACATGAGGGTTGCCCCGGTGGAACTCTTATCGAATCCTAGTATACCAATCGAACAAGGAGTTATGCAGATTGACACCGAAGAAGAAACGTGGATAACTCCAATCATGAACTACTTCACGAAGGGAACCCGGAACCCAACCCGATGACTTGATCGAGGTGAGAAAATTGAGAGTAAAGGCTGCAAGGTACACCACTGTAGATGATACACTCTTTCGTAAATCTTTTTCAGGGCTATATCTCATATGCCTCGATCCACGTGAAGCCGAATGGGTGCTAAAGGAAATACACCAAGGGACATGTGGGAACCATACGGGTGGGAGGAGCTTAGCCCACAAAGCATTGACCCAAGGATATTTTTGGCCTTACATGGCTCGCGATGTAGAACAATTTTCACGAAAATGTGTCAAATGTCCAAGGCATGCACCCCTTATCAAACAGCCAGCTGAGGAACTTAACCCTGTTGTGGGACCCTGGCCATTCGCCCACTGGGGGATGGACATTGTAGGACCGTTGCCCACTACAGTGGGGGGCAAGAAGTTCAACCTTTTGGCCACTGACTACTTCACCAAGTGGGTGGAAGCCGAGGTTTACTAGACAATGACCCAAACGGATGTGGTAAGATTCATATAACGCAATATAATATGTCACTTTGGGATACCGAGGGCCATCGTGATAGACAATGGAACTCAGTTCGATAACCGTAAATTCAGAAGCTACGGCGCAGAAAAATGGATCATTTAGCAGTTCTCGTCCCGAAGTTGCCCTTAAGGAAACGGGCAAGCCAATAAAACTAATCGCACAATCTTTGATTGCTTAAAGAGAAGGTTGGAACAAAGCAAGGGCAAATGGTCAGAGGAACTGCCAAACGTATTATGGGCATACCGCACTACCAAATGGAAACCAACCGGTGAAAGCCCTTTTTCCTTGGCTTATGGAACTGAAGCCGTCATTCCCACAGAAATTGGACTACCCACAGTCAGAACATTGGTGGTAGAGAGCAATGATAATAGCAGTAGCTAGCTCACAGCCTTGACATGCTCGAAGAACAGCGAGAAGCTGCGCGGCATTATGACTTGCAAACTACCAGAACCAGGCAGCCAATTATTTCAATAAACGAATACGGCAAAGAAGATTCAAAGTAGGCAAGTGGGTACTCATGAATGTCATGGAGAACACCAAGGACTTTAACGCAGGGAAATTTGAACGAACATGGGAAGGACCGTACGAGGTAACGGAAGCTTACGGAAAAAGGGCATATATGTTGAGGCATATCGAGAGTGGTCAATACGTACCACGCCCTTGAAATGCAACTCATTTGAGGAAGTATTACATTTGATTTTATAGTTTTCGCTCATTTTGGAATTTTCCCTAAATTGTCCATCGTTCGATGAACGCTTAATGGAACACATGTTTTCTTCACATTCGAAATGTTTGGTCGAGGACCACGTGTGTTTAAATTAACATCACCTAACATCACGTGGTTGAAGACCTTGTAAATAATAAAATACATGTACTAATCCATGGGCACAGAATGTGCTTGACCAAAATCAAAACCTACGAAAGACTAAAAGGTACGATTGAAGATCGTAATAAAGACGTGATCGGAGATCACGCATAAAGACACGATTGGAGATCACAAATAAAGACGTGATGGGAGATCGCGCATAGAGAAGTGATCGGAGATCACGACATGATCGGAGATCATGACATGGTTGGGATCAAGCAACATGATATGGATATGCATGTGATAATGTCAAAGACCGTATGATCACACTTAACAATAACATTGAGCCCTTATGGCCATAAAGGGAAGAACATGAAATGTTCATAAGAGGAATATCCTTGAATTATTCAAAGCTGGAAACTACATAAAAACTACTGATAATACAGGTGTGAACCCATAAGTAACATTGGTTAGTCTTATGGCAAGGGGAGACGATCCCAATTCAAGTAAGGATAGACTATTTTGGCCTTGGCGCGGAAGTGGTGGATACTCTGTCTAAATCCATCGTGCATGCCATCAGAATGAGTGGTTGATACGACACGATCCGTAGCAGTGAGATCACTCCGGAGGCGGGTCACTTGGGCACTGACACATGCCAGATCCTCCTTGAGTAAGTCGCGTTCCGCCAACAGCATGTTATGATCGAAGCGACAAGAACAGCGAGGAACACGAGATGGACCAGCTTCATCTCGCACCCTTCCAACAAAGCAAGGATGACCCGCACTTGGAGTGCTCTTTCTCAGAGTATCCTTCCCTCCACCTCTGGCATCACCAGATCGGGACCTGGACCCACGGAACGAATCAAGGACCGTCGAATAATCTGAAACATTCGTCGAGGAGTTGGAAGAAGAATCCTGAGAGCATATCTCTATGATTCCGTTAAGGCTCTTGGAATCTCGCTTCGGGGACTCCCTCCTTGACAAAGACGAAGACCTCCTCCTCGGAGAATCTCCTTTTTTTGGAACATCAGCGTAAAGGCGAAAATGGAGTTTTAGCTTGCGCCTATGAGCCATGTGTGGGATAGGTATGTTCACCTAAAAACTGAATGACCATTTATATATAGGTTTACCCAAAGACGTAGCTCAATGAGAGACATCTGATAGAGCTGTAATGCGGGGATGATAGAATATCCGATCCCTTGTTTTTTGAATTTGAAAATGGCGATTCACCCTGGGAAGATCATGAGTGTGTTTGGAAGGCTTTATCACTTAGCCAAGTTTGAAAAACCACGACGTTAAGTTTCGAGTAGTCATTTTTGAGGTAAAATTCAAACCAGAGAAATAACTCATGAAGTCTGGTAAAGTGAGTCCGGAATTTTGGGAGCGCACCAGAGATAATTAAGTACACAACAGCAAAGATAGAGCTGAAAGATAAATACAACAAGTAGTGAACAAAGAAAAGCAGCCTAGGATGCATCATCAAATGGATCAGGAATAGCCTCCGAGGTAGGCCCAGCATAGGTAGAAAATCCAGCAGGTGAGGTGAAGCCCGTAAATCCAAGGGCAGGCCTAGTACTGGCAATGGACGATGCAACAGTAGGAGCGGTGCCAGGGACAACGGTCCCAATTGATCCAGAAAGGGCTGGCCCATGAAAAGCTGCTAGCGGGGTCCTACGATGGGGAAGGTAATCCATTGGAGGACGATCATCAAGATGTATACCCTAAAATAGTTCATAGCCAGGGGGATCAAATCCCAACTCATCGTTATAATCATCTGGATCCCCCACAAACCGATGCTCTGGGAGTTGCTGACCTTGGACCTAACTGTATCTGAATTGTCTGGCCATCTGGACCCTGATCTACTTGGTGTTGGCTTGATACTCCTCGTCCCTAACGCATGAAGCATACCCCAGTTCTTGCTTAAGGCGATCAACCTCAATTAGCGCAATGCTTTGATCGCTTCTTAGGCTCTGCAGCTCTCCCTGCTACTGTTCAAGCTCCGTTTCATATTCCTTGATGCGCTTCTCGTTGAGTTCGAGGGTCGCCGCCTTTTCGCATATCTCGTGGCTCATAGCCTGGAACCTCGCCATTTGCGCGTTGCAAATTCCAATCATTTGCGAGACATAAGAAAATGAGCATTAGACAGCTATGATAGGACATGACAATCAGATGAAACCAGCACAAACCCTAAACGTTGTCGTATCGCACTCAAGCAATGTGATTGGTAGCCCCACATCTGCTCGTCAGTCATGGCCATGAAGTCATTCTCACCCAGTGAGATGGCGGGAGTGGGAGGAGCACGAGGGACTTGCTAAGGTCGGGACGGGGTACTCAAGGCGGATGCAACATTGGGCGAACTCAAACCCAAAACAACCTGTGGAGCGTGGCGGGACTTTTTTGTAGACCCGGAGGGCTTGATCTCTTTTCCCGGTCTCCTTTCCCTACGACCCGGGACTGATAATGAACATGGTGACGACATATCTGACTGATCAGACTCAGACCCGGATGCACAGTTCTCGGAGCTGCTGTGCTGAGCAAACTCAACTTCCTTTTCTTGGAAACTGGCCTGGATAAGGGACGCCAAATCCTCAGTGCAACAAAGCATGACATCGACAGCACAAATGTTCTTGAACAAGTCTATCCCGTGCAGGTTCGAATCAGCCGAAATGAACGGAAAGTAAGTCACTGTGCGACGAGCAGTGGAGATACGAATAAGAGTCACAGGGTCCGCGAAGTGAGTGATGTCCCAACCTTGACATGCCAAGTTCTCTTCCAACCAAGCGATCCGGTCCTCAAGAATGAGGTACCTTTTATCCGAAGGAAGTGCTGCAAAGAGAAAAGGTTAGTTAGACCTGCAAAAACACAATAAACTGTATTCCAAAAGCACAAATCATTATACCAGGTTTCGAGTCAAACACCAATGGGGTAGGCATGTGAGACATCTCAGGCGCTGCCACTCCCCATTAATTAAGAGTGGTTGGTTTTTCCAATACTTGGTGAAAGTAGGTTTACAATAAAATAACTTTTTACCATACCCAAGCGTAATGACTTTCACCCTTAACACAAGCTAAGTCGTGGAGATAGATGAAATCCTTAAAGCTAAGGGACACACCCCACTTCAACCCAACGGCCAGAAAGCCGGATATGAGAAGGTAAGAATTTGGGTTCAGTTGCATGGGGTGAAGATCCAAGAAGAACAGAAGCATATGAAAAAGGGGATGAAATGGAAACCTAATATACTTTAGATGGGCCGGCGAAAGAATTAAGGAGCCCTCAGGGATACTGGCACCAGTGTACATGTCCAACCCCAAAGGAAGAAGATCGATCCCCACGTTGTTGGGAACGCATCCTTTAGTGCGAACCTTAAAGACCTCGTAGCCCTGTGGGACACCGTTAGACTTGGGCCAAATCTCGTGCATTTACATGAAAATAGCAAAGATGAAAATAATACTTACTGGGTCGTAGCAAGAACGAGAGCCCTTCGACAGAGTTTCCAAATGCACAGAACACTTTCATTTCCCTTCACAACTAGAGCTTATATAAAGGACACAAGCAAAATATGAACGATTTTTGTAAATGAAAGGTATATCTATCGCCCGACCTTTTATAGCAGAAGGTGTGAGCATCAGAGAAAAGCATGTCACAGAAGTCACGGGGAGAAGCTCTTTTCAAAAATAAAGATGAGACTTGATACGACCAAACTCAGATATTCGCCTTAGGCTCTCGCAACAAAGTCTGGTCTGATTGACCAATCAAGGTTGTTCTACCTAATGCATGCGTTTCCCTGACAGAAAGCTGCATGCACTTCGACAAAAGACAAAGAAATGCAACATGTATAAGCAATAAATGGTGCCAGATAATGAGTACCCCCTATGGAGCTAGGCTTATTCACTTTCCCACGCAAAGATTAAGTTATGGACTGCTTGGGATCGGCAGAAGTGAGAAGGAGGAACTGAAGGCACTGGGGTCCAGGAGGTCAGCTCAAGTGCATTGGGGTCCAGAAGGTCAGCTCAAGCGCAAGCGCACCCAAAAAAAAAGGTCATGGACCACTAGTATCAGCTGAGAAACCGAAGGCGCTAGGGTCCAAGAGGTCAACGCAAGCGCATTGGGGTCTAGAAGGTCAGCTCAAGCGCAAGAGCAAAAAAAAAAAAAAAAAACAAGTCATGGACTACCTAGTATCAGCTGAGAAACCGAAGGCGCTGAGGTCCAGGAGGTCATCTCAAGCGCATGGGGGTCCAGAAGGTCAGCTAAAGCACAAGTGCCAAAAAAAAATTATCCAAACTTGTAGGTCATTCAGTACCGGCTGAAGAGCAAAGTGGAAAACTGAAGGCGCTGGGGTCCACGAAGTCAGCTCAAGCGCAGAAAGAAACCCAAAAGCTGGGGTCCATCTGGGATCGGTCATGGGGTCCACCAGATCGGCTGAGGTGCAAAGGGAAAAGAAGAGAAATTCGTATAAGCCCATCGGATCGGCTTAAGCGCAAAGGGAAAAAAAAAGAAATTTGCATGGGGTCCATTTGGGATCGGCTGAAGTGAGAAAAGTTCAAAATCGAGACCATGCGGGATCAGCAGAGGTGCAAGAATCCAAAATAAAGTGAAAGGGTCTACTTGCACATGGGATTGGGTGTCCATATTTGGATATTTCACATGGGGCTGGCTAAAGCACTAAAAATCCATAGTCAAAACTTGAAAGGTCAGCGTGCATGAAAAGTGCATGAAAGGTCAACAACGTGCATTGGTTGGCAATGGTGCAATTAGAATTATTTCTTTGGGTTTGACCAGCAAGCCCAAGATAGAAAAAGGAATTGTTTCTTTGGGCTCAGCCATGAGCCCATCATGACATCATGCGTTCAATCCGAAGGAATCCAAACCCTACTTAAATTATTTTTCCCTCTCCACCCGTGAAGCGTGTAAAGAGGAAAAAAAAAGGGGCACTGTGGGACCAAATCTCATGTGTTATGGCTTAACCCATATGCTATGATTAAAATACGTGGGCTTAACCCATATGCTATGATTAAAAGACGTGGGAGGATCGAACTTTCCTCCCACAAGAGAAGTGCGGAGCGAGGGAGATACTGGTCATCTGAACCCCATTACCATGAAGTGACAGGACCCGCCCCGATTTCCTCGGAAACCGGGACGGACCCCATCTTAATTTCGACATCCTACAGATGCCGGGCCCACTTACTAAGAACCGAGACTTTCTACCAAAATTTTGGCAGAGTCTCCCCTATAAAATGAACATATTCCAAATTTCCAACCTATAAAAAACACACCATTTACAACCCAACAGCCAGCATGCATTACACAAAACATAGTGTTTACAAACCATGGCCTTCGGCCTCACAATTTAAACCCCAACAAGGCAATAACAGAGCATATCTAACAGAATTCAACAAACAAATAGAAAAGTAAGTTTAACGAATTTACAGAGTACAGAAGCTCTACGAAGGCTTAGAGTACTGAAACTCGCGATTCAAGGGCACACGACACAGCTCTGCTGCTCGATCCAGTCAACTACTGGCTGGGGGGTGCAAAACAGAAAAAATTGTGAGTGGACAAAACAAAGTTTAGTTCCAATTAAACCAAAGTAATATAACCCCACCGTTTAGAAAACCAATGCATTTAAAACTATCATAGCCATATATA
>NW_018922620.1:188575-202880 GCF_002207925.1 Prunus avium
AAAACACAAGCTGTAACCTCCGTTACCACCACCGCTGCTTCCACAAGACTGGGCCTCGTTGATGGTGATGTTACGACCGTCGAGGTTCTGGTCGTTCATGCCTTCGATCGCGTCCCTCATGGCCTTCTCGTTGCTGAAGGTGATGAAGCCGAAGCTGAAGCCCCTGGATCTCCCGGTCTCACGGTCGTTGATGATCTGGAAACACAAAAAGAAACCAAATCTAATCAGATCCGTCCATCAAAACCAAAACGCCGGAGTATAATCAAACAAATACACAATAATAAACAAAAATGAAAAGGAATCGATCGATCTTCAATCTTTGGGAGAGAAAGATCAAGTAACATAGAGAAACAGAAGATCAAGTAGCAGAGAGAGAACATGCGTCAAATGGCCCTTCGATTCGATGATCTCACCGAACAGAGAAAAGGCCCTCTCCAGCGCATCATTGTCGGTGGTCCAGGCGAGCCTTCAGACGAAGCTTAGAATGATGAGGTTGAACAAAAACTGAGCTGGAAGAACAAAAATTGAAAATTGGGGTTGAAGATGAAGATGAGAGACTAGAGGTCGTGAAATGAGTTCTGATATGGTGTTGATTAGAACTCCTATTTTATGTTAAAAGGGTAATAAAAGTATTTCATCTCAATAATTAAATTAAAAAATATACAGCTGTCGATTTTTGGGTTTATTTTGGGTGTGTTTATATACATTAAATAGTATAGGGTATTTTTATAGTTTTATGTCTAGGAATGGGTATTTCACTAAATTTCTATTTATTTTTACATGATAATTTTTTTTTTACCATAATTATTTTTTAAACAATCCTACCATATTCTTCTCCCACCACTTGATCTTCCTATTCCTTCCCTTCTCTCTCCTAAAATAACAGTTATATTACATGCAAAACATGTATAACATTTCTAGTTATAATTAAGTCAACTATTTCCATGAAAAAATATATATATTTTATGCCCCATTTTGGGACCTTTTCTCTTTTGATATGTATGTTCTCCAATACTTCTTAACAACATGTTTTTACTCTAAAAATACCTACATTAGTTTGAGTATAGGAGTAAACGCTCTCATTCAACCACATAAGGTTGAATCCTTGTATAATAACATAGAAATGTGAGATGTATAATTTTGAGATTACCTTTCACCAAATCACATGCAAAAGCAAAACGCAGATTAGCTTTCACAAAATCAGATAAAACTAAAAGCAATCTTTGTTTCCCCCAAATGAGAAAGAAACCAACCCCATCGCCCCACCAAGGGACTCTGTCACACATTCTACATCTATTCATGGCCATTCTTCTTTGTCAACAAGCACATCTTTTTATCCCTTTTTTTTATTTTATCTTCATTTAATTTTTTTGGTTCAGGGCGCTATCTTTAACGGATTTTTCGTTAAAAGATTGGCCAAATCTTGAGAGGAAAACAACATGTGGTGATCAAGTAATAGCGCAAACAATCAATCAACATGGGCTCGCCAAATCCTCCATGTGAGAGAGAGACTCACTCGGGCTACATTTCCAGAAGTTGGTTCTGGTTCTATTCTATCCACTTGGGTCCCACATTGCCCACACCTCTTTGTTAGCTTTCTCCCAACCCTGACCCCTCTACTGCAATTCCAAAGCTACCATCTCCCCCATAAGTATCTTTCTTCACTCTGTTTCTTTAACCATTGAATTTTCCCTGATAGTAGTTTATGCAGGCAAAGGAAAATTCCATCAGTAAATACCTCTGCACCTGATTTTCAGCTGACCCTTCGGTTTTTATGAGGTGGGTTCATTTTGGCTACTGCTGACATTGTGTTTTCTGATTGAATTCAATGAGATATACTTGTTTGTTTTAATTTCCCACCCAGAATTTTTTATTTTGTCAAGCTGTTGGGTACTTGTAAGTATTAACTTTTTCTTCATATATTTCATGTGGTGGTGTTGTTTGTTTGTGCTTTTCAGTCAGAAGATTGGCTTCTTGTGCGTAGGTTGATCTTGGGTAGTTGTGGAATGTTAACTTTTTAGGAAGTGACTGGTTTTGCTAGTTGGCTAGTTTTTGGTTTCTAATGTTTGAACTTGTCCAAAGATTTTCTATTTTAAAGTATGTTGATTTTGGAGGAGATAGGTGTGCTTTCTTGATGAGGCATTTTATGTTTGGTATCAGCTAGGCTAGTTTTGGGTTGTGATTGTGGACTCTAAAAAAGGATGGAAATTGGAGCTTGTCATGAATTTTGTACAAATTATAATTTTTGTGAGTGGAATTTGTGGTGAAGAGGAGAATGAGAGGAGGAAAAGATGAAGAACACTTGATAAGTCCTGTATTTCCTAGGTTTCATGTCAATGATACAGACAAAGGAGGGCCAAGAGCACCTCCAAGGAACAAGATGGCTCTCTATGAGCAGTTCAGTATCCCTTCTCAGAGTTTTACCTCTGGTTCAGCATCGATGTTGCCTCTTCCACACAATGACAGAAGATTGGTTCCACCCACATCCTGGAGTGATGTGAGTACAGCAATCTAAATGGATTTTTGCAATTTAGTCATGAATAACATAAAAAATTGTTCCTCTTTTGGTTACTGCAATTGTGTGTTTGTTAGAATCTAAGCAATGAGATGCCTTTAGTTTGAGCTCTGTGCTTGTACTGGTCATTTCGTGAAAGGATTTTGTACCAGTGGTTTTAGAAGTAAATTTATTAAACCGAAAGTATGTACAAGATAAACTGTATCATAAGTAGGCTTATAGGCTTGAGCTTGTACTGGCATTGCAATTGTTTTAATTGAGCCATTAGTTTTGATATGCATGAATGTCCTTGATCTGTCTGGTGTCTCAGGATGGCTTGTAATTTATTTTTCCCTTTCTGCATATATTTCCTTATTTATTTAGTTGTGGTTCTTCTGAGCGGTTCCAGAATGTAACAAGATTCTCTAGTACTAGATTTGTGAATATACAGAAATTTACTCTGTACTTTGTCGTGTACAACTAATGAAACAATTGTTATTTGTAGGTATTGACCCCGCCTTGCAACCTCCTTGTTGTGCCTTCAGACCCGGCTGAGAAGATTCAGTCTTATAACCCTCCTGGGGCTAACTTAAACACCATGATGGCAGATTGTGAAAGGATATCCACTAAACCGTCAAATTATTTGAATACCACAGGGCCATCATCATCGGCAGCTAAACATGATTCGTTTCAACCAAAAAAAACCTCCAACTTTAGGAACTTTTCTTTGGAGAAGTATGGAAATGAAGATTATCTTAAAGTCCCTTCCCCTTTCCAAGGAACAGCTCTGCAATGTAGAAACAGTCAACAAAGCAAAGAGATGGAAAAGCTGCCTTGCTTGAGCTCCATGGAGCAACTTAAAGGTTCTTGCTTTAATAAAATTAATGGAGGTAACACCATTGATCTGAAGTTGAGGCAATATGGGAGAAACCACGAGGAAGAGAACCCAAAAGTGTCTCAAACTAACGAGGACCATGTGGAAAGGTCTGTCTCTCTTGCTTTAGCTATAGTGAAGGATTTTGCAAATACCTCATCTAGCCTATCAAATACAGTAAAAAATTCTCAATCATTGAAGCGGGCACATGTATCTCTGAGTCAAGAAAATAGACGTTCAGTGAATGATTTGAACAAATTATGTACTTCTAGTGCACGATTGCATAGAGAGTCTATGACTGTGCATGACAGAGTGGCCCTTAGGGATGGCATTTTGGTGCAATCCAGAATAGGAACAGCTAAGGAGAGTTTGTCCAAAGTGAGAAAGAAGTCATGTTTTACACCATCTCTTGTGGATGACAATAGAATTTCTGGTGGGCTTGGAAATGAAAATGAATGCTGTGAAGAGAATTGTGGGGTTGCACGAGTTGGAAATTTATGTGGACATGAAGATATCTCAGATATGTCCATAATGGACTGTAATTCAGCTATGGGTATCTCCCCTGATGATGTTATAGGAGTGATAGGTGCAAAACAGTTCTGCGAAATGAGAAAAGCTATTGTCAGGTAAGTACCTCTGTTTGATGCTTACTACAAACATTTTTGTGAAATTAGCATTTTTGTTGTCTTTTGCTAGACATTTTGGAATGATATTCATAATCGGAAGTTTTATTTGATCTGACATGTTACCCCATGCAACATTCCCCGTGCCTAAACGTTTTATTTTGTACTCAGTCTAAGGTATGATTTCCAGTCTCACATTCTGTTTCCATTTCAGTTTCTTGTACTTGACTAATTGCTTCTCCCATAGCACTGTGTATAGTCATTGTTGCTCACGTGTCATGACTGAATCATATGAACTGATGTTCTTTAATCTTATTCTCATTTGTGTTACTTCAGAATTTTCATCGCGCATCCAACCTTTATTATTACTTAATTATGCTCTTATCCTGTTTAGAATCTAAATATTACATTATCTTCTGATTCAACTTTCATGGCGTTATTTTCAGTCAACAAAGAGTTTTTGCAGTGCAAGTGTTTGAGTTGCATAGGTTAATAAAGGTAATCTGTTATTGCTGAGACTCAAGTTGACATCCTCTTTCTTGACTGTGTGTGTCTGTATATTTAGTTTCCACAATTTGAGTTTGACTCATGAAATAAGTGAGTTTCATTACACATTAAAACTGATACAGGTGCAAAGATTGATTGCCGGATCACCACACCTATTGCTTGAAGACAATGATTTTCTGAGCAAACCTGCAATTAAAGTACCTCCAGTGAAGAAGGTGCCATTGGAGCATGCTCTAGATCCTCCACCCCTAATTGTTAAACCCAAAGACCATCCTCAGAAGCCACATTCTAGCGGTGAATGTGTTGAAGAAAATGCAGTTGGGAAGTTTCCTCTACCTCCTGTCAACAATAGAACCAGCAGCAGAGGACTTGTCACCCAGCTATCACCATCAGCTTCTGGGACTGCCAATAGCAAACCAGCCCTATGGTGTCTTCCACCCCCGCCTGGAAATATGTGGTTCGTTCCAGTAATGTCCTCTTCAGAGGAACTCGCTTACAAGCCATATACTGGGCCATGCACTCCAGCTGGAGGTTTCATGGCACCGATGTATGGCAGCTGTGGCCCTGCGAGCCTAAATTCAGGAGCCAGGGACTACTTAAATGCAACTTATAGCAATCCATCTTCGTATCAACAAGGGATGGGAATTGGTACACCACCTTTGCTTCAGACATACTTTCCACCTTATGGCATGCCAATCATAAATCCATCTTTGTCCAGTTCAGCTGTTGGGAATATGACCCCATTTTTAGGAGGTCATTCAAATTGGCACGAAAATCAGTTATCATTCGGGGAAATTAACTTCACCTTGCCACATCAAAGCTCACGTTACATGTCAAGCCAGATGAGCCAAGCAATGCCATGTTATGTTGGGAACATCCAAGCTTCGAAAGGGAGTGAGATACAGGCAACAGCAAGTAGCCCTTCAGATAGGACCATAGGCAATGCGCTTCCCCTTTTTCCTATGGCTCCACAATCTCAGGAACCTTGTCAAAGTGAGCATCAGACGCGTGCGATCAAGGTTGTTCCTCACAATACTAAATCAGCATCTGAATCAGCAGCCCGGATATTCTTGTCAATACAAGAGGAGAGGAAATAAATGGAGTTGATTTTATCTCAAATCACTACAATTATGAGACGTATAGAGAGGAAAACTAATATGTGTTATAATTTTTTTTACTGTATTAAATGTTTGATATCTCTCTATATCTGTAATCCAATTATTTTGTTAATAAAATGTAAATGTGTTTTTGAATACTGAAAAATCTCTATTACAGCAGTTGCTTGGAGACATGCTTTCATGTGGTTCTTTGTTTTCTTCTTGTGCTTCTGTGAAACTGACCCATTCTATACCTCTAAAATTATCTTTCATTAATAAGGCGTGTGCATAGCTTCCAATCCAACCTATTTTGAAAAATTCACTTCCAAGCCAATTACAATTGGATTTGTCATTCTTTTTTAATCAACATATTAGTTATGCGCCTATTGACTTGCCTTGCACTTCACGCCACCAATTGCCACTCTCCTTGTTTGAAATTTTAAAAGGGAATCATCATCAATTTCCAGTATTTTCATTTAGACAAATTGTATATAAAGCTTGCCAATATTTTCATTTAGAGGCATTATATATAAAGCTCACCAAAAACGGCATGGATATTAATTGAAGAACTCATAAACAAAGCCCCTCCAAATATGATATATGAGAAAAAGGATGCCCAGATGAGCTACAATGCCCTCATACCTCTCAATGAACTAAATTATTCTGCTGATTCTAATTAGCTTGCTCTTCGTTTCGAAACTAACGACATGCTGCTGAAAACCCAGGACCTCCATAATAGAAATGAATTCCCATTTTTGGGGTTTTGTCTTTAACAATTAAATTGTAGCATGAAGGCTTTGTCGCATAAGTTAGAAGACCTACAGGATCTTTGAAAATGAGAGGAGAAGAATCGTCCATGTATCGGACATTGCGAACATAGCTGGCTTTCCCAAATCCTTCATCTGGAAAATGACCACTCCCCATTTGAGTAGATGTGTGATGACCCTCAGCTTGTGAATCGTAAATCTCCCCTCCCCAACTAACCAATTCAGCACTGCCTCTTAGACTTGGGAGGATGGTGTCAGGCCAGTATCCTATTGCCTCATTTCCCACACTAAGCCACCAATGTCCACTATTTGTGTTCTGAGACATAAATGTATCCAATTACTACATATTTGTGCATGTGCATATAAATTCACACACACACACATATGTGCATATAAAAACATTACTCTGTTAGAAGGCATGCATGTATTGGTAGAAGGAATTCTTATACACATACGGCAAACAACATGGTATCCCCAAATTACTATTTAAAGTGTCCATTCTCTAAGAACAAAAGCATTTACCTTGTATATGCTTAGGAATATATCATACTGTGCCCCATTGTAGCTAGAAACAGGTGACATGGGACCGCCAAGGGTAAATTTTTGGCTTACTTGGACGAAACCAGGACATTCAAGATTGTAGCAACCAGATTGGCCACCATCACCCTGCCAATACAAGTATTCTTTAAGAGAAAAGTAACCTGTAATTTATAGTTACGATTTTGTACGAATTCATAATGTGGGGTGAGGGGATTGAGGAAACTTACAGTCCAAAATGTGTACAAGAGTGTTTGGTTGTCACGCGAGTTCATCTATAGAAACCACAATGAATTTTCATGTCATTCAATGTAGATTTAGCTTGAAATTAAACTCACCATCATGAAAATAAAATAAAATAAATAATGTAAAATAATTATATTTTCTTGGAGGATATTTGGCCGGCTAAAACTTACACGTATACAGCCAGCTTCTACACTGCTCAGTGCTTTTCCGCTACCTCTCCCAACCCATACCCGGGCTAGACTGTTATCTTTATTATATGCGGCAGGGTTCCATACGTTAAATTCTGCTTGTGCTCCAATGTATTGACCACCGTACATACTAACTTGGGCAAACTACAAAGATAATAAGCTAAATAAATGAAATAATAACTACTCTGTATATCTTCTATATACATATAAAGCAAAACACCCTTATGGTAAAAAAAAAATTAAATAACTCAATATTTGTGTTTATTTAAGAAAATTTTCAAAACACAAAAAACGAATAAGAGTCCATATTGATAAATAAAAAAAACGAATGAATAATACAACAAGGGGCTTATAACTCAAGCAGAGCGGAACTGTAGGCTGCCCCGGCTTTAGACCAGTACAGCTTTTCATCCAAGCATCAAGAATTCTATAGTGAGGACCTTATATATGGTCCTTAGGTGAGCACCCATTTTTAAGTCATTACATTGTGGTTCTTGAATTGGATTTTCTCATTTCTCATTTTCTTTTTTTATCAATAAAATTTGCTATCCTCCACTTGTATCGAGAAAAAAAAAATAATTCAAAATACAATCACGTCATATTAAAGTGCACAAAAACACGCTAACAATAATGTATAGAAACGTTTTATTTTTATTTTTATAACCATATTTACGTCAAAGCATGTCTCAATTATATATTTATTTTATATTTATAAACGTAATTAAAATGGTTCAAAAAGTTGATGTGGTACCTCATGATTAGGAGGAGGGACGAACACAAATTTGTTGGAGTCATACTGTGGCATTGGTTTAGATGTACGATGCTCAAATGCCTTTGTTCGTGCAATGGGGATTGTTCCGTCGGGGCATTCTCCATTCTGACGCCAAGATTGAAAGACCCCGTCTTCAACACCATTTACAGTTTCAATTCCACTCGGTTTCAACTATTTTTCCACACACAAAAAAACCATTAAAATCATCTAACACTTCAAATGCCCAAATTTAATAGAAATGTTAAAATTTGGAAGAGGACCAAATTAAAATTATTTCTACCACATTAATGGAATGTAGGTGTTATTATTTACACAGGAGTGGATCTTATATATGTGAAAAATATGATCCGTAAATATGGTACAGATTATAACATTATTCTTATTTTTAAACGAGCACATATATTATCAATCTCATTAGAAAGAGAAGAGCAAACCTGTATAGTGTGATTTTTGAGAAGAGGGTGATTAAGAGCTGGTTGTTTATAGATATCAACACAATCTATCAAATCATCGCCCTCTCCCTGCCGAAGATCAATCAGAGATTATTTTTCAACTTCTTGTATGAATCCCCAAAAGAACAAATAGAAAAATTAAAATGGCGAAAATTGTTTTTCCAATAAGAAAATGGGGAAGGCAAGGCAAGGTTTTAAAATAGACTGAACCTTTATAGTTTTGAGGACTGATTGGTTGTGCTTCACAGACTCTTTAGTTTTCACTGTTTCAACTTTTCTGCAATCGACAAATCCGTTGCTCAAGATGAAACTTGCTATTGCTACAAGAAAAATGTAGCCTTCGACTTTGGTGTTTCGAATCCCATTTGCCATATTGAATGGAAATTCTTCAAAACTATCTGCAAAAAAAAAGGTTAATTACCATGGGCAACTTTAACCCAATGTATTATATATTATACTCGAGTGCCATGACTGTTATTAGCTTACTATAATTTACCATAACCTACTAAAAATCAGGATTTAGACTTATAAGGCAAACATTAAAATTTTATTATCAAGGTTTGCTATATTCCTTTTCTTCTTTTTTTATGCTAGAAAAGGTTAGCTGGAAATATTTTTACTCACTATCATCACCACCCTTCTTAACACTTAACACGTGTTCATAGGCATAATCATGGTTATGCATATGGACACGTGTCAAGTGTTGAGAATGAAGATGAGCAAAAAATGCTCTCTTATATTCTACTCAAAAGTTATACTAATTAGAGTGATGCAAAAAGATTAGCTCTTAGGTATATGGACCCTTGGGATAGAATGTAATTAATTTTTTTTAGAGTGAGCGATAATTGTATTAATAACTTAAGCACCAAGACCATTAGCCACAAGGGCATAATTTACCCAAAACGGATTGATACAAATATGAAAGCACGTTAACCACACATGACCATTCCACATACAGAAAAATACACCACAAGGTGTATCACCATAAGGGCATATATGGACCTTTGGGATAGAATTTAAGTAAGAGGAAGTTCATGCATTTGGAATAAATGTTTTGGGTTTAGATTCATGTATATTAGTCTGTTGGTTCAAGTTTGGGAGATTAGGTTCATGGTATAATTATCTATAATAAATAGGGTCTTTGGTTTAATGTAATTGTGTCCTGATGTCTATTAATAGTTATATGAGTTGGTGAAGTGGCGAGACGACAAGATCGATGTAGACAAAGGCGAGATCAAGCTTCACGAGAAGAAGACGAAGAGAGAGAGAGAGAGAGAGAGAGGGAAAGGGGCGGCATGATGAAGATGATGAGTTAGAGTTAGGGTTGAAAGTCTATAACCCTAACATTTATATATACTTTTAAGTGTTTTTATCACTAATCGTCCCTAAAATTTTCAAAAGTCTTCATTTGAGTCCTTCAATTTTCAAATCAATCAATTCAGTCCTTCATGTTTTGGTCCACACATCAGTTTGGTCCCTCTCATTGCATTTCATCAAAATATTCATTAAAATTTATCAAGTTGATCAACTTTAAAGCGGTATTTTCGTCAAAACACAACCTATCCACCCATAACAAAAAGTAAATCTCACGTACTTATTTTGCTCAACAATGCTACCTGCTCTCCTTAATAGATTCCAAATGTAAAACCCCAAGAAGAGGATGACCTTTTTGAGTAAAATGTGAGTTTTATGACTAAAATGATGAAAATGTCCCTTTAAAGTTAGTAACGTGATGACCAACTTTAACAAAAGTTTTGTAAGAATGCAAGGGACGAAACTAATGTGTAGATCAAGAAATGAAGGACCAAATTTATTGATTTGATAGTTTAAGGACTGAAATGATGAGAAGGGACTTTTAAAAAGTTAAGGGACCATTTGTGATACAAACGTATCCGTTTGCTCTTCGTTGTGTACCTAATAATAATTGTTTACAAAACTAAGGACATGTTGCTGAAAACCCAGGACCTCCATAATAGAAATGGGTTCCCATGTCTGGGGCTTTGTCTTTAACAATTAAATTGTAGCATGAAGGCTTTGTCGCATAAGTTAGAAGAGCTGCAGGATCTTTGAAAGTGAGAGGCGAAGAATCGTCCATGTATTGGACATTGCGAACATAGCTGGCTTTCCCAAAGCCTTCATCTGGAAAATGACCACTCCCCATTTGAGTAGATGTGTGATGACCCTCAGCTTGTGAATCGTAAATCTCCCCTCCCCAACTAACCAATTCAGCACTGCCTCTTAGACTTGGGAGGATGGTGTCAGGCCAGTATCCTATTGCCTCATTTCCCACATTAAGCCACCAATGGCCACTATTTGTGTTCTGAAACATAAATGTATTGAATTACTGTCGGACAAATTTTGCATTTATATATGTTGTCAATAATGTACCGATATCAAGTTGGACACGTTATATCCAGAAATGGTATCGACACCTGAGTAAAGAACGGACTTCCTGTCTGGAGGAGAACTATATACACAGAGCTCGACAAGCCTGTATTGCTACATGGATTTTCCTTATATGGCAAGCAACATATGGTATTCCCAAATTATTTTTTAAAATTTCAATTAATCAATCATTTACGTTTGTATATGTTTATGAACATATATTGTACATACTACTTCCCTTTGTACGTAGCTAGAAACATATTATGTGGTCAAACATTTGATTGTCTTGTCAGACTGTAAATTTGAACATTTTGATAA
Organism: Prunus avium; assembly: GCF_002207925.1. The sequence continues at coordinate 199,836 of NW_018922620.1, forward strand.
GAAACATCATGATCAATTAATAGTTCAGATTTTCATGTAATTTAGTTGCTGCACATAAAAATGCAGCACAGTTCTTTTCTGTACACAACAATATGCACTTCATAGTGTGCATTTTATACGTCTTTAAAATCGAAAGACGCATATTATATTGTTACGCGCATTCTTTTATCCATATTGTTGGTTCAAAAATCTAATCAGAAGAGAATATCATAATGTGAGGCGATCCTAGAAACTTACAGTCCAAAATGCGAACAAGAGTGTTCGGTTGTCGCGCGGGTTCATCTAAAAACAACCAGTGAATTAATTTTCATATAATTCAATATAAGATTTAGTGAAAAGAAATGTAAAATAATCATATTTTCTTGGGATATCTGGCTGGCCAAAACTTACACGTATCCACCCAGCTTCTACACTGCTCACTGCTTTTCCGTTACCTCCCACAACCCATATCTGGGCTATACTGTTATCTTCATTATATGCTGCTGGGTTCCATACATTAAATCCTGCTTGCGCTCCATAGTATTGACCGCCGTACAAACTAACTTGGGCATACTAAAAAGGTAAAAAGTAAATGGAATAAACTTGATGATTTCAGTTTGAAAAAACGTGTGAAAATGACAAAATTAGGAAAAAGGGGTTTTGTGAAAATAATTTAAAACCTAAAGGGGTGTTTGTGTAATTTTTGAAACATCAAGGGATTTTGTGAAAATGTCAAAAACCTGAGGAGTTGTTAGTGTAAATAACTCGAAAAATACAACAACAACAAAAACCAATTGAGAGAGCCTAGTAACAATATATCTTTTTGTTTTTTGATAACCATATAAAAATTGGTACTTTTATTTAGTATAGGTGAAAGATTTTTTTTTTTTTTTCACAAAAAGAAGGGGATGCAACACGAGGACTGTCCAAGAGATACGTCAAAGAATTAGTGTTTACACAATAAATTAAAAAATTTGAGTTAAAATTATTATTATTATTAAATGTAATTAAAATGATTCAAAGTTGATGTGGTACCTCATGATGAGGCGGAGGGATGAACTCATGTTTGTTGGGCTCAAAGTGTGGCATTGTTTTAGATGGAGGGTGCTCAAATCCCTGTGTTCGTCGTACAATGGGGATTGTTCCGTCCGGGCACTCTCCATTCTGACTCCAAGATTGAAAGATGTCATCTTGAACACCACTTACGGTTTCAGTTTCACTTGGTTTCAGCTATTTTTCCACACACAAAAAATACACATTAAAATTATCTTAGACTTAAAATGCCCAAATATAATACAAACGTTAAAATTTGGAAGGGACTATAAGTGTTTCAATTCTTAAAATCCTAGCCATGGGCCATGTTATGTTAGCTCGACACAAATAGGAATTTGGGCGGATCATGTCAGGTTAGGTAAGAGGCTTGAATTTGCTTGTGCTCTGCCACAGCACATTAACAAGTATTAATTTTTTATTGAATGTGGCCAATCTGGTCTCTGACAGTCGCAGACTAAATTTGAGATTTGGTATTAACCTTCTCAACTCAATTAGATCCAAGTGATTTCAATAATGTGAAATGAATTACCATAAGAAATATAATTTTAAATGAATGATTCAATAATTTGAGTTGAGTTGAGTTGGTCTTATATGAAAGTGCAGTTGAAAAGTTTTACAAATCAATTGCTCATCTCTCTCATGCCCAAGAGAGAAGAAACTCTTAATCAAATTACAGGTATAGCCGCGCGGCTGTACCTGTAAAATACTATATTTAAACAGTATCGCAGCAGGGCTATACTCTCTAAATACACTCGAAAATTTTATCAGTATAGCCGCGCGGCTGTACCTGTAAAATACTATATTTCAACCGTATAGCCGCAGGGCTATACTATCTGAATACATTCGAAAATTTTATTAGTATAGCCGCGCGGCTGTACTCTAAAAATATTATATTTAAAACGTATAGCCGCGCGGCTATACGCTTTGAATATATTCAAATATTTTTGAAGTATAGCGGCCCGGCTACAATTAGAAATCCAGTAATATATCACGTCTCCACTGCTCAAAGCAAAAACAAACAAGCTCTGATATTGTGACCAAAAGTACCAATTCAGCATACGCATCTGGAAACTTTAAAGTCTACAACCTTGTCCATTCTCTCAAAAGATAATGAGACTGGATACTCTACAATGCAATGTTTCTCGTATATCGCCCAATGGGTCCAATGAGTGGTTTGGTTTCCGTATGGAGATGTTTGGGAGTTTAGTTTTCTGCATTTCCACTATATTCATGTTCTTGTTGCCAAGCAGTATAATAAAGCCAGGTACATCCTCCTTCTTCTTTTGGTGCGACACTTAACAAGATGTCATATATTCATGGCCAATTATGATATGGGATGCCTGAGTATATAATACTTAGCGTATCTGATATAAATTAGCATCTTATTTTGGCACATCTGGTATAAATTAGCTGAGTAGATGAGTGTCTATTTCAGAGATTTGGCTAAATCAGTTATTCCATCATGGTGCAGACAGGGCCGGCCCTGACTTTTCGGTGGCCCTAGGCAATAAACTAAATGAGGCCCCTTCCCTTAGTATATATGAAATTGTAAAAAAAAACAACAAATAAAATGATTTTATGTAGAGTGTAGCCATATCTCCATATAAAACAAAAAAATTCTGATTGCGTATTTAATATCATGAAGGAAATTAAAAATTTACAAACCAACATTCCAACAACCAATAATGGGAACATGTCAAGATACATTAAAACTAAGTGTTTGTTCAAAATACTAAACCCTTTCCCTTAAGATTAGCTTCTGGCTTCAAGCTTCATCACATGAGTTTAGCAAAATCAGCTTTAAAAACAACACATGAAATGGTTGCAGCAAATTTGAATGGGTACAAAATCTTCCTGTAGCCTTCTTCCTCCCAAACAGGCAGCCAATAAGAGATCCATCCCATTACAATGTGCAAATATCTGAAGCTTTCCCTTTATCAAATGGCTGCTTGATTTCCTCTGCACCATTTACAATCAAAAAAGTAAAAACTGTAACATTAAAAGTACAATCAA
>NW_018922620.1:230685-339086 GCF_002207925.1 Prunus avium
ATATATATATATATATATATATATATATATATATATATATATATATATATATATTTATTAAAGTGAGATAACTTCATTGAATTTACATTCATATTAGATAGGTAAAAAATATATAGGTAAATTATTTAGGGAGTTTCACTACAACACCCAAAATGGGGGCTGAAATTATAAAAAAAACCCAACACCCAAAACACTTTATAAACACACCAAAAACCCATCATTACACACACTCAAAATCCATTTATAAACACACCCAAAAAATATACAATTGTTGATTTTGGGGTTGATTTTGGGTGTGTTTCTATGTTTAAATAGTATTTGGATTTTTTTATAAATACATGTCTAGGATTGGGTTTATTTATAAATTTGTAAATTATTTATCTATATGTAGGAATCAACATTTGGTCCGCAGTCCGGGAGTCAAAGTGGGTAGTCTGAGGCCCGATGGGCTAAAGCCCGTCCCGATAGTTAGGCCCACTTAGTATGGTCCATTCTAAGGTGGGGTAGGGCTTGAGTTTAGGGTTTGGAACCCGCAGCCCAACCAGATAAGGTCCGTCTGTGGCCAGCCAGCCTCGGTTTAGGCCCTCCCTGTTTTTTAAGATTTAATTTATGCACTCTCTAACCTCCTTTTATACTTAATCAAAATAATGTAATATGTATGATAAATTAATAAACTTCTTACATATGTTATAAATTAAGTTTATTTTTTCAATGTTGTCTAAAATTTTGTAACAAACAAGCAATATATACACTATATCTTTTAGTGCCCTTTTTTTGTCAAGTTCAAATTTAATGGTTCAATAAAAAATTTGAAAGCTTATTTTCCTTTTATTAATTATAATGACACAAATTCCTTGAATTTTCATGACGTCAATCCTAGTTTGGGGATAAACGTAACACATTTTCATATGATTCATTTTTAGGTATAATATTTTTAAAATATATTGGCTATTATTCTAGGTTTAGTAAAATAGTTTAGCTATAATATATATATATATTTTTCTTAAGTTATATAATAATCTATACTAATGTTCTTTTTATCCATCACTTTTGACAAAAAAATATGTAACAAAAAATTTAAAAGACTTAGGAAAAAAAATTTATAAAAAAAACCCAGTCGTTTAGGTCCATGGTGGCCCATCAAAGCCTAGCCCGATAGGTGGGCTTGGGCCAAGCCCTTTGAAACCTCGGTCCGACCTGAAAAATAACAAAAGCCCATTAGACCCAGCCTAAACCCAAAATTTCAAGCTAAGCCGACAGCCTGGCCCAATGACGAACCCTATCTATGTACACCTATATTTTTCAAGTCCTTAATTTACCTATAATTCTTTTTGTTTTTTCGCTAAGACTTACCTTACTTTATATCTATATATATAAAGCAAAAGGCAGAGAATGGTGAAACATTCAAAATACCAGAAAATGCATTTGGTTAATGCAAACATTAAGAATTGAAATTATTAATTAAATGAGGATAATATGGTAAATTCACACTTTTTCATATTTAAAAAAATAAAAATAAAAATAAAAATCAGATAATGGATCCTATTTTTATGGAACACAACTACCCATTATCTTTTTTAATTCTAAAATAAATTGATTTTTTTTTTTTAAAAGCCTCTCGCAGGCGCGGAAGCGCATGCAGAGAGACTAGTATATATGTACATTAATGTAAGTGTATTCATATGTATATTAATTTACCTATAATTCTTTTTTTTTTTTCACTAAGACTTACCTTCCTTCTTTAAAAAATATATATATATTAATGTGAGTGTATTCATATGTACAGATCATATGTATATTAATTTACCTATATTATTTTTAAGTACAATGATTTACTTATATTTGCAAATACAATTAAATATAGACATATAATATTTTTGAATTTTAAAGAATGAGTACATTAATCTATAAATGAAAATTAAATTAATGAGAATTGTAAGAATTGATGGAATGAATTGGATATTTTGCCAAAAAGGAAAAATCCCATGCCAAGAGAAGACAAATGAATTGTAAAAGAAACAAACAAAAACATTAAATGCCACTTGGAAAAATAAACATTAAATTGCATCAAATTTATTGAAAAATAAAGTCAACAATTTAATAAGAAATTAACACAATTAATTGAATAAAGGTAAACTGCAATGAGGGGTACTTGTGGAATCTAAAAAGTATAATAAATTAGATGTTAAGCCTAATTAGTTAAGTTGTTGAGTTAGATTCTAGTCTTCGGGTTTTACTTATAAAACTCAAGATTTTATTTATAGAAAAATAAATTGATGGGCTGCAAGTAAGGAAAAATGAGTTTCACTTTCCTTTTTAAAATCGCCGATGGACTTGAGACCTTATTTTAGTTTGTGAAAAAACAAGAATAGTGCTTGAACAAAATTGTTTTTTCGTTAAACTTGTGTATAATTGAATTTTTTTTTATTCCTTTAATTAAATACTTTATTAAGAAATATATACCATAAAAAAGTAAGCGTGGAGCAATCCCAACAGTGAAGAATCATGAACTCAGGTATAACATTGCGGTTGACCCGAAAGTGTTACTCACATGTTCTCATTTTTATGTCTTTAGTTGAAAAGGATACTTCAACCCCCACAAAATACAAGGCCACTACAAGGTTACAAATTAATTGAATCGCCTAGAGAATTGATAACGGTGGTTGAAACTATTAAACCCTTTCGCAACTGAAAAAGAAAACGGCAAGAAATTAAAGCGACCTGCTATGCGTTTCTTCTTCCTGCTCCTTCCATACCCCTTTGTCACTACAGTTCCCAGGCAAGCTTTGCAAATCCAGCAAGAAACATTTTGAACAGGTGGTTTGAAAAGACTGAAATAACAGGAGCATTTGAACTTAATTGAACTTCAAGGCATAGTCTACAAAACGAAATAAACGAAAAAAATTATGAACCTGAGTAACAAAAATCGTAACCATAATTGGGGTCAAGAAAGCTCCAAAAGGCAAACACACTCAATATGAGGAGTGTGAGGGAACATGTCAACTGGCTGTATGCTCTTCAGCTTGTAACAGCCTTCTATACCTTTCTCTGTCTGCATAAAGTTTTTGGTAGGTCATACAACTGAATTGAGTATCCAAAAAAAATAAGAATCAAGGGTGAAAAAGCAGATACATACCACACCATGACAGAGATAATCAAGGTCGCGTGCACATGTGGCAGGATTACATGATACATAAACTATTCGTTGTGCCTTAAGCTTTAGAAGAAATCTGATCAACTTCATGTGCATTCCTGGACGGTTTGGATCTGTATGATTCAGCACATCAAAACACGGTCAGGGGCAAAACGCTGTATATTCTGATTAAGGTCATATGTCAAGCCAACCATCCACTAGGAAATACCAAAAACCTTCTTTCATTCTATACCAAAAAAATTGTTAGCCATAAACGTATTTCTTTTTTTTTTTCAAAATCATTTTGCCTCGTTAATCATAAAGCTTATCATTAATCGTAAACCTATTTCCTATGCTTCAAATTCATTTGACGAACAGAAGGTTTATTATTTGGTCCAAAAGATTAGTGAACCTAGGTGAATTAAGGCAGTAAGAAAAACATAACCTGAAATAACTATGTCTGGCTTAGGAAAATTGTTCCCAAAACTTTCATCAATTTTGTTAAGATCCCCTTGAATAAATGTGGCATTCTGGATGCCATTAAGCTTGGCATTCAGACAAGCATCTGCAATGGCTTGAGAAATTATTTCATATCCATAAACATGTTTGGCCCTGCACAAATCAGGCAAAGCCAAATGTCAGATTTGAATACAACATTTATAAAAAATGAACAGTAGATAATTACCTTCTGGCGAGTGTCAAACCAATGGTGCCAGTCCCACAAAACAGGTCAAGAACGACCTCTGAGCCATCTCCTCTGAGACCAGCACAATCTTCTATGAGTTTATATAAAACCTCTGCCTAAAGCATTTAAAGATTTTTGGCATTTAATTTCACGGATAGTATTCACAAGGAAAGTATCAAGCAATTCAATATGAAAGCAAGCATCAGCTGATGAGGCGTTAAATTTCTGTCACATTGCATACCTGGTGAGTATTTGTTTGGAAGAACGAGTTTGCCGATATTTGAAAGGTAAGCCCTCTTAAGTTCTCCGTGATGCTAGATTTGCCATACAAAGTGTATTCCATCTCCCCAAGAGATGTGTTACCAACAGAAGTATTTACATTGTTCATGATACTTACCTATCAGTCATAAGAAGATGACTTAAGAGATTGAAAAAAATTAAAGGATAAAAAATTAAGTACAAATTGATGAGTAGAAAAAAAAAATTGAATGGCAGACTGACAATAAAAGATATGACAGACAAATGCAAACATGATTCAGGAGTAAAATGCATAACATTTTCACATACCTTTTGTTTTGTTTTGTTTTTGTTTTTGTTTTTTTTGGAACAAAAGAAGCTAGAATTGATATCTTATTAATCAAAATATAGCTTTTTAGGAGACAGTAAAAAATGAAATGCTACAATTGTTCTAGGCATCTTATATGGTACAGTAGCTACACAATCTAAAAAAAATAAGAAATTGGGGCTTCCCAACGAGAGAGCATTAGCAACACAATGACACAAAAAAGTGCATAAACAATCAGCATTGTGAGTCATGATCACTGAAGGATTAAAAGCAACAAAAATCTAGGAATTAGTAGAAAGTTACAACAATTCCTCTATTGAAGATTGCCAACCTTAGATGCAAGCTAATGAGTTCTTGTGATAATGAAAATATTCTATCACATGTATAATCAGTTCACTGACTTTCTTATCAAACTAAGCAGCAAGCTACTGCAGCACTCATAGAAAAAGTGAAATAAAAAATAGATTATTATAAATAAACCCAATCCTAGACATGTATTTATAAAAAAACCCACACACTATTTAAACATAGAAACACACCCAAAATCAACCCCAAAATCAACAATTGTATGTTTTTTGGGTGTGTTTATAAATGGGTTTTGAGTGTGTGTAATGATGAGTTTTGGGTGTGTTTATAAAGTGTTTTGGGTGTTGGGTTTTTTTATAATTTCAGCCCCCATTTTGGGTGTTTTAGTGAAACCCCCAATAAAAAACAACAAACAGAACCAGATTATCAATTTAAATATGTTCAATAACAAAGGCCGTTTTACTGGTTTTATCATTCACATAAACACAACTGTTTTCACCATGCAACTGACATTCACAAGTTTCCAGTGTGTGGACAAAATGGGTTCAGTCAACCGAACCCATAATACACAGGAAGCAAGCGATGAAACTTAGTACCACCCAAGGGATCATTCTGAGAACCGATCTCAATTATTTCAATTTGACTGGAAAGCTGAAATAGATTATAACCACGTTCAATTAATTGTTACTATGTTATATCCAGTACCAATTAATTTAAACATTGGCCATACAAACCACTTCAGGGATAGCTGATATCTTGCCAAGAAGAGGCTGAAGCAGTTCTGGCTTGTAAGATGAGGTCACAAAATTAACCATAAGTTCAGGAATACCAGTCTTCACATTCCTAGAACACAAATCACAGCCATTACTTAATATGAAAATTTGATCTTCATGAGCTCACAGACAATAATATAAAACTAAACTTTAAATCACTCTATGATATAAAAATGACCCTACGGAGGTCCTGCAGGAAGTGACAGGTAAGTGCACAAAACTACTAGTAAACTACAGAAATGTTACGTATCTTCAAGCTATCATAAACATCTGATGGGTATAGTTACATTTTTTCAAGAAAGTCTCCATGTTAAAAATACACATACAATACAGCCTCCAACAAATGTACTCAAAGGGAAATAAAGTATTTCAATTCTTCCTCTGTTTCTTCATCTACATGATTATGGCTTGAGTTGTAGAGTAAACATTTCCAATTCAGCATCGTCTCATTATATTCAAAAACTTGGTATTTGCCCAGACTCTCCTATAAAGCCATTTGAAGGGTAGAAATCTCTGTTCATGCCCCACACTCATTTTTCAATTCCTTTCATTTTCTCTTTTATTTTTCCCTTTCTTTCTTCCTACCACTTCCCATGAAAAGTTATATTTGAATCATGGTAGTGGATTCATAAATTGCAAGTACATGTGCACAAATGAGTGGCTTCCTTTGTGAGTATGAGAACTACAATTTGCTTACACACGCGCAAGAGCACACACAAACGGAGGATTCCATAAGTTGCAAGTACACTCATGCATATTAGTAGCTTCTTATGTCAGTACAGGACCTACAGCCTGCTTACACACTTGTATGACATATGCATTTATAAGGAAAACAGATTATGGGACATCATACAACTTGCAGTACCTTCCAGTTCTTAGCATTAGATGCTTAAGAAATCCAACATGAGAGTAAACATCATAAGGAGATAGACCTAATTGTGGATCTCTCCAACAGTCTTGAACAGCTGCAAGAACCTATACAACAGCAATGCAAGTCACTGAAGCAGGATAGTAAATTTACTGGTACTAATAAAATATACTGCCAATAAATGAAGCTTAAAGTAGACAAAGAGGAAAAGTTGTGACATAATTGAAAATTTTACATGTTACAACCTGGCCGCTTGACAATGTGAGATTTCTAGTATACAGCTACAGAAGACAATGAATCCTTGATTGGAAACTGCATTGTGCTTGTGCCCACATACAAATTATTATATTGAGATTATGCTAGTGGGATACACAAGAATAAACCTTAAGAAACTACATTATCTTTTTACAGGTATTAATTACATAAATTCCTACTGTTGAGAGAGGCATCGATTGTCATTTTTTGGTCCCCCTAGCAGAATTTTTTTCCTCTTCTCAGGAGTAACTGGAAGGCAACTCTTTCCACAAACTCCTTCATGAGCATGAAATGTTAAAAGACTCCAGTGAAAAATTTAGGTCTCATACATTATCTACTACGAACAGTGATCTTTCATAAACATTCGACATCATTCACTAGTAGAGTGACATCAAAAGCAAAAGAAATGTTGAAAAAGGGATCCTTGAGTTTAATGCTATACGCAAGATAAAGAATCTCAAGGGAGGGAAAAAAATTCCATATATTTTCTACATTTAATAACACAAAGGCCTCAGAAAGTAAAACTGCACAGGAAATATACCATATTGGCCGGCTCACTTTGCAATAAGCACCTGTCAACATTTAGAACCTTATCGAAGAAACCAGGAGCATGCAGTCCCAGGGCATAGTTGTCACTTCCATCTTGTCTGTCCATTAATGATTCTCTAGGTAACCATTTTTGAGAACCAAATGAGAACTCCATCTGCAAAAAAAAGGGGGAAATATCAAAAGATATTTTTAAGTAACAATAAATATTGATATACTTTGCTACAGAGAAAAGTAATTGCATAGTACAAAAGACTTCAAAATTCTTAAAAAATTGTTTTAGAGTGGATTGCAAAGTAAAGTTAAGAATATGCAGAGATGTACATGCTACAGCAGAATACAGCACTCTGGTGCTTTGATTATTAAAGTTGCCTTTGATAAATAGAAATAAGTAGGCTGTGCTAGCTAATATGAGCAACGTTTTCTGAAGCTGATATAAAAGTAAGAGGAAAAACATTGTGGCCATTGCATGTAGCTGAATGAGCAAAAAATTTAACAAGGTTTATGTTATGCACTAGCCTTATTCCTGTAATGAAACTGGATTTCACAGGGAACAATGGGCTTCATGATGCTTTGCGATTCCAGTTCTGTCTGAGAAAACTTTCCAAAATGTATGATCAACTCATGAACTTGGTGCTCCTTAGCTTTGACTTGTGCCTCATAGGACAAATTTTGGGTTTTACATCCTCCACAGTATGAAGCATATTCACAAGGAGCATCCACGAAGTCCCAATGAGGAGAAATTGTCTTTACCTTTGTCACCTGCACTTTCACCCAAGAAAATGTTTTAATCTGAAAAGTTATTAAAAAGTACATGATATAGTTTCTATTGTATTCCCTAGCCTATGAATTGTGTGGGAATGGGAAATCAATCAAAAGTCAAAACCAAATACAAGTTGCACATCATCTCAAGTTATATATAACAGCAACTTATAGCAAAGAAACATTGCTTCTGTTAATGCTATTTCTGTTTTCTTTTCCAAGCCTAACGTCACTCACGGAAAACCTCTATACATATGAACAGGCACATTGGAAAGCAATTATCCTAATACTCAATTCTTATTTTATTTAGTTCAAATAACGAATCTCCAGCAGACCGAAATTAGTGCAATATATCAAGTGATCTGCTTTTCCTTTTTTAGTGTCTTTCATGATCTAGTTTTTCAATGGGTTTCACAATTCGTGCCAAGGAACCATTAGATAGATCACTAAGCTAGAATAATTCAGTAATCCATGCCTCCTATCCTACCAATTTTGTCCTCCACCCACCAATTTAGAAGGAATGTTTAAGCAAGGATTCACAACCATCATAGTTCAATTCACTTCAAAATTAACTGTGACTCAATATACTCACCATCTCGTATTCCTCCTAACTTCGCAACAAAATCAGCAAATAGATAAAAACAACATCACTTATCCATTTCAAAATCAAATGAGAAGTGAGAGCAACACAACTAGCACTAGAAACAAATTCCCACAATCTATATGCTCCACTAAGCTGACACTTTCCCCATTCTCACACCAAAAACATCATACAAGCAAAACCCAAGATTCCTTTTCCTACTCCATTCCAAAACTTTCTCAGAAACCAAACAGAACCCACTACTCGTACCTCAGCATAGTTCCCTTTCCTGCGAGTAACACGCCCAATGAAGCGCTCACCAGGCAGTGCACGGTCACACATGACAACGAACCCAGTGTCAGCAACCTTGCACATACCTTTCCCTTTGAAAGCCAAAGACTCGCAAACCAGTTCCAGAGTCTGGCCTCGCTTTGGGAAATATGAGCTGGGTTTGTCGGTTTTGGGTTGGGCCAGCTCTGAATCTTCCGTGAAATGGGACGGTAGAGAAGCCAGCGAGGTTGAGCTACGGAAGGTTCTGAGCCACGGGCGCATGGTGGTCACGTGCCTCAGGCCGTGGCCCGGCATGGTCGCCATTTTTCGGAGATAGTTCTCGTCTGTGTCGGAGGGAAAAGAAGAAGAAAGAAGACGACGATTGAATGTTAAAAATTCAGGATAGAGGGTATTTTGGGAAGTTTAAAAGAACACAAAGAACGACGACGTTTAAAGAACAAACATATGAGGTTTTAGTCAAACGACGCCGTTTGACGGAATGAAATGACCTTTAAATAGTCCACAACTCCAGCTGCACCAAAACCCTAATATCAGAGAGAAGCGCGCTAACGCACACATAGAGCTTCCATCTCTCTCATTCTCTCTGACGGCAAGAGCAGCTTCTACGATCAACTATGGGTATGCTTTGATAGAGTTTTATTTTCCTTTCTTGTATGGATTTTGGCGATATTTGATTGGTTTGTGACGGTGAGTGTGTGCTGTGCAGGAAAGGTTCACGGATCGCTCGCACGTGCCGGGAAGGTTAGGGGCCAGACCCCAAAGGTTGCCAAGCAAGACAAGAAGAAGAAGCCCAGAGGCCGCGCCCACAAGCGTATGCAGTACAACAGGAGATTCGTCACAGCCGGTAAGCTCATCACTCTCACTTTCTTACATTGATTATTTTATTTTATTTTTTTAATTAGGGTTTTTTTGGATTTGATAGCTTTGTTCAATTGAAGTCTGTGGGTTTTGTCTACGGGTATTGAAATGTGATGTTGGTTTTTAATTCTAGTGTTGTTGGATGTGGTATTGGTTGTTTTGGTGTAGCTGTGGATGGAAATATTTTATTTAAGCATGTGTTTGGGGAACACAGGTTTATGATTTGGAGGTACTGATTATACTTTTGGTTCAATTTGCAGTTGTTGGATTCGGAAAGAAGAGGGGGCCTAACTCTTCCGAGAAGTAAGGTTGCTCTGTGGGGACTTTTGCTGGTTTCTTACGAGGCATTAGTTTCATTTTGAAGTACGGATTTTGTAGTCAAACTATGGTTTAGATTTTCTACCGGCTCTGTTTAATTGTTCGGATTGAAAAATGCTTATTAATATGTGCTACTTTTGACCTCATGATTGTGTGCTATTGTTCTTCGTAAGTTTTGATCTGCTCACGCCTCACTGTTCCAATTTTAGAATTGATTTTTGGTATATCTGGTGCCATGCAACCCTTGTATGTGCCTACAAGAAATTACTGATGTTCTCGAATACATGAGGGTTGAAAAGTTAAGGAGTAGTTTGTGTTTCTCATATATCTTAGTTTCATCGATGATATCTTTAGCTTTCGGTTGTTTGCCTCTCACAAGCCATTTGTGACAGTTCCCTTTTCCACAACTGACAACATTGCTCCTATCTTAACAACAGCATCACTGTTTCACTCCCTTCCCATAGACTCTGACCTTGAGTGATATCCTATTTTTCCTTCTCAAGGCGACCTATCTTTTCAGCTCCAATCTTTTAGGTTTAGACTAGCTTCTGGTTCTCTTTTTCTTTTCAGGTCCTAAGTTTTTGAAACAGAGATCTTTGTATTCTGGGTTATCCTCTTCATTTAGTAGAAGAAAATAGTGAAACACATTTCCTCAAATTAGGTGTTCCTTGGTGGAACAAGAGCTAGAGTCAGACCAAAGTACGGCCCTTCCAAAGTTGGCCTTTTAAAGAGACCCAGAATGTAAAACCCAGTTCTAGATGTTGTAGTTAAATAGACGAGTTGGTTTTTGAATAAGAGGTACAAAGAACATGGATTTTGAAGGTTGAACAGGATGAGTATATATGAGGAACAGAGTGATACTTGTGAAATCTGCCTTGATGATTGATCCACATAAGAAGCTGGATGAAATACCAGAGATAAACTTAGTTTCTTGGAACATGATAATTGGAGGCCTTATTATTGACTGGGGCGTTCGAGTCAAGTGGATTAATATTGCTGTAGGTTACGAACATTTAGGGCTGTCTTTACTGCAGGACAGTTTCATTCATGTTCCTTGAGGGTTGGTGTAGATGTTGATACGCAGCTCTTGTGCATTGGTTTACCATGTATTGTATGTGTATCTTGGCACCCATCTTTTCTAGAGGGAGATGGATGATGCTGATTGTGATTTTGATGGAACACCATCAGATTCATAGCGAAGAGAGGGTGTAAAGAAGCGATTTGTTTGGCTGTGGATGTGATGTGAAAAGTAGAGATAGTTTGAGTTGTTGTGGTTTTCTTGATTGTCCTTTGAATAAGACATGGAGGTTGGAATGTTTTAGGAGTGGAAAAGGGCAAGTCCTTTTATGCTGCCAAAGAGGCTTTTGATTCTATTGTAAGCAACTAGAATTGAGGTGGGTAGGAGTTGGAGGGTGGTTATGGAGACAACATCATAGCCTCTTGTTTTTAAACCTTTTTATTGAAAAATAAATAAATTGTTTTTGTTGTTTTAAACATTTTTACGAGGCAAAGCTCGGAGAATCCAACCCTTGCTGCATATGACTATGTATATTTCAGAGCCGTATTCCAGTACTTCCTTAAGGTTGACTTCGATGAAAATATTCTCATACGGAGCCAATGAGAGTCCAATTGTCAAATGTTGAGTTTCTCAACGTGTTGTCCAGTAACGTTTACTTCATGATAAGATAAACGTTTAATATCAAAGGAAAAGACAAGAAGAAAAGAGAAAAAGCCTTGAGGCCTGCCAATTGATATGTCGTTGTTCACACAGCCGTTTCGCTTATCAGTCATTTCGTAAAGGAATACAAAAGAGACAGAGAAACCAAAAACCACCACCTTTTAGCAAAAATTGAATCGAATAAAAATATTCCCACACATGATGTGATTCTCTTTATTTGGAGTAATTTTTGCATATTTCGGGTACACCAGGTTATACATGGGGCATGTCGAAATATTTTGTTTTTATTTTTAAAAAGCAGTGCAGTAAGTTGGAGATGTATTTAGTTGGGGTTAAAGACTCGTATAATTGGTAACAAAGGTTCTAATTAAAATTACTGATAACATTCCTATGAGGGTTCTTCTTAAATTTGTTATAGATGGGTTTGGGCAAGTTTTAATATAAAAATTCAAAGATTTTATTTGAACAAAAAGGAAAGAAAAAAAAATCAAAGGAATTTTGGAAAGAATTAAGGGAAACTGAGAAAGTGGAACCAATTGATTGACATAGCAAACTAGCCAGAGCCCTAACACGTGCACAAAGAAGAAGCCACAAAACACACACAAACGCAGGAAGAAAACATTAAAACACAAGGCATAAGACCGCGTATTTGCCTTTGCCTTGCTTTCCCCAAACTCCAAAACGACCAAAACAAAACAAAATCCCCCAAGACACCCTCCTCGGTTTTTCCACCACCCTCATACACTCTCTGTTTGTCACTCTCTCTCTCTCTCTCTCTCTCTCTCTTGAATGCTTCAGTTTTACTTTTCTCTTCCTACCTTTTTTTAAAGTTTCAAACAGCCCACGGGACATATAAAAACAGAGAGGAAACAGAGCCCCTTAAACCTCTCTCTCTCTCATCACAAACAAAGCACAAATTCATTCCCTCGTTCATTCAATGGAAGCCAGCGCAACTCAACACAATTGAAGTGACAAAAGTGTGAACCGATCTGCTTTGGTTCCTCAAACGTATCTGGCATTTACTCAGCCACAAATAGCCCTGTTTGTGCAACGCACATGGTAATAATAGATTCTTCCCCGTTTCGTTTTTTCCTTTTTTTGTCTCTCTCTGTCACCATGTTGCATGTTTATTCATATTTGCCAAGAAGATGGGAATATTAGCTTGTGATTTGAATTCTGATCCGAAACTTTCCTGTTCTTGCCTAGAGCCTTGTGTTTAACGAATCTCATGTTTGGCAAAAGGACTGATGTTCTTGACTTATTGATGTGATCTTGATCTGGTTGAATCTGTGATGCATTATGGGCTTCCGTTGTTGCATATGTTTGAAAACCCATACCGCAAAAACCAAACTTTCTTCATTATTCTTATTGTAAAGTGCTATTTCAGAATCTGGGGGAATTCAAATTTAAAAAACGGGTGTTGCTGAATCAGATGTTTTTCAGACCAAAAAAATAAATCAGACGTTTTGAAAATTACATAACCCAGAACTTGAATTTGAATATTTTTTTTCTTTGCTGACAGTTGGGTTTGATTGAGATTTGAATCAAGATGCAGTCAAGGGTGGTGGCATTGGAGGAAGGCAAGGACCCTGCTACTGCATTTAAATCCA
Organism: Prunus avium; assembly: GCF_002207925.1. Next base: position 243,914 of record NW_018922620.1, read on the forward strand.
GCCATGCTAGGGCCTTGCCTTTGAGACTAGTTCAATTTCTTGTGATGTTTGTAGTTCTGGGTATCGGGGTTTCGATTTTGAGTATGCACACGATTCGGTTTTTTGGAGTTCAACATGTGGCTCCAACAGCACCATCCACTATTAGGCCTTGCTTTGAAGAGCCAAGCAGTTTAGAAAGCCGGATTAGACCTCCATCTAATCTGTTGCACGCCATGAATGACACAGAGTTGCTGTGGCTGGCTTCATCTGCTCCTCAAATAAACGACTATCCTTTTAAAAGAGTTCCCAAGATTGCTTTCATGTTCTTAACTAAGGGACCATTGCCAATGGAGCCTCTTTGGGAGCGGTTTTTTAAAGGACACGAAGGGCTTTACTCAATCTACGTCCATTCACTGCCATCTTATAATCCTAACTTCTCGCCTTCGTCAGTGTTTCACAAGAGACAAATCCCAAGCCAGGTATCTTAAGTCATTTCATAATTATTACTAGTGCTCCTACATGCTTTTTGACAGTTCTCTAGAATGATTCTTACCCAGATTTTCTTAATGGCGTTCCTCTCATTGAATTTGTTTCATGCATTTGGTGTGCATCTTGTGAGATGGTGCCCTATTTGTGGTTTAATAATTAGGGGAAGTGTAAACTTGCCAATAATGAAAATGACTTGATCAATAGAGCCAGAATAATTTCTCCAGTCTCTCAGCTGTCAAAATCTGTCCTTTAGGTTGTACACTGGGTTATGAAGATTGTATGCTGATGTACTTTGCATTGTATATTTAAAAGGAATACTTTTGAATTTTTCATTTAAAAGGTATTGAAGGATGAGCTCCTGCAGCCCATGTATGATCTAGAAATCTTTATTTGCTGTTCTTATGTTGTTTCAATTCTGTAAGCTTTTAACTTTCCCAACTTTGATCAAATAAAAAGACCTTGTCTGAATCATATGTCAATTCTTGCCATGTATTGGTGTTGGTTAGGAGCATTCTGTGACCATCCTTGTACAGCGCGCATTTTGCTTCCACATTTACCAACGTCTATGCACTGCAATGGAGTATCTAGTGAGAGTAATAAGTTCATTGATCAGTAGGGAACGTGTTTCGGTTACAGAAAAGGGCACTTGATTATCAAACATTAGATACCTTTATGTATACACAGAAACAATTTCTCTGACATGCCTCTTTCCTACATTTAGCACTTTATATTGACAACATTAGAACATTTATTTTTTAACTTGGTTAATTTTATGGCAGCCAATTCTTTGACAAGATTCGGGCACCTCAATAATTTTCTATGGCATCTTAAGCATATTTTTTGGAACTTGTTCTCTTGTATTAAGACCTGTGACCATTTATATTCTATGATTCAGGTAGCAGAGTGGGGAGAGATGAGTATGTGTGATGCTGAGAGGAGACTCCTAGCTAATGCGTTGCTCGACATCTCAAATGAATGGTTTGTCCTCCTTTCTGAGGCATGTATTCCTCTCTACAACTTAAGCATTGTATATCACTACCTATCAAGATCCAGGTACAGCTTTATGGGTTCATTTGATGAAATTGGACCATACGGGAGAGGACGCTATGACGAACGCATGGCTCCTTTGGTCAATCTCACTGAGTGGCGTAAAGGGTCTCAGTGGTTTGAGATTAATCGGAAACTTGCAGTTAGGATTGTAGGAGACACAACTTACTACCCTAAGTTCAGAGACTTTTGCAAACCAGCATGTTATGTGGATGAGCACTACTTTCAGACAATGCTTAGCATCGAGACTCCACATCTTTTGGCAAACAGGACCCTTACTTACGTGGACTGGTCAAGAGGTGGTGCTCATCCAGCTACATTCGGCAAAGCTGATATTACAGAGGAGTTCTTCAAGAAAATTGCTGGAAGTGACACATGTCTTTACAACAACCAGCCAACCTCACTCTGTTTTCTTTTTGCAAGAAAGTTTGCCCCAAGTGCTTTGGAACCTCTATTAGAATTAGCATCCAAAGTATTTGGATTTTGACATATCATTGGCTTCTAAACTGCATGTTTGGCGAAGTTCTGATTGGAGCATGCGAGTGTAGTTTTGAGTTAACCCCAGACCTGTCTGCTGAGATTGATTCCTTTTTACCCAAATTCAATAGGTTTTTTGAAACTTAATGTTAAAGCATATTGTATGTATAGAAAAATAGGACCTAAAAAGTAGCATCTTAGAAATTTTTCTGGTACAATAATGATTTATATTCATATCTGGTGGGGAATTGATTGAATGTAGTTCTACTGAATCATATTTCATTCAATAAATATCCTGACCTATTTCTTTTTCTATTTCTGAAATTTTCTTACTCCATTTCTAGTACTTAAAAAACAATCTCCTGATTCAATGCCACCTTGAAGTTTGGGTTTTTTATTTTTATGAAGCCGTGGGGAATTCGGATGCAAAGATAATTGCTCTTGATTACTTGATATATCTCAACATAGTTTACATTACATAGGGGATAAAATATATTGAAAAGATTAACCTCCCCTCTAACTCTCTCTATTTAAACCTCATTAACGAAATGCCTGCAGCCTAGAGAAAAACAAAATAGTCACTTGTGTAATAATAGTATGTCTACAAGTTTGAGCCCTTCATGTAGAATCCCTTCTAGTGCAGGGGCCTCTATAATGGTCTGAGGCAAAATGCTCATCGTTGTACAATTTCTGAACTCTCATCACGGAAAGAGGAAGACCATCAGTTTAGAAAGAGAGGACCAAGACGTTACCCAAAAAACACTGTAGATCTTATTATCAGCAAATGCGTGTATCGTGGAGCATCATCCAATTTATTTGACAAATATGATCTCAAAATTACCACATCAATGAGAGCTAAACCTTGGTATATTTGTGTATAATTTACCTGGGAAAGAATCATTTTAGTGCACAGTTGCTGCAATATGAATCTCATCCTCCAATACTCAATGACGACTTGGTAATGTTTGAACCAAAAAATTAGTCACGAAGCCCTTTATAATTCATCATGGTATTCTTGTGCTGGCAAAGGAACTTCCTGTTGGAGTTCAAGCAAATACCTAATAGCCAAAGAAGCGTGAAGTGCAGCACCAAAAGGAAGTGCATCTTCATTTATTTGGAAGTGAGGTGAATGTGGCATATGCAGAGGTCCAAGTTTGTCATCTGCCATTCCAAGCAAGAAAAAGTATCCAGGTATTGCCTCTTGGTAATATGCAAAATCCTCAGATCCCATCAATGGTTGATGGTCTTTGACTCTGTGGATGCCAAGCATATCTCCAGCTACATTCCGGAAGTGTTCGTGCAGGTCCTTATGGTTTATGGTCGGGGGTGACAAAGGTTTCTCATCTTCAAGGAAATTGACAGTTGCACTGCACCTTTGTACAGAAGCTTGTCCCATTATGACCTATCAAAAGAAGCAAATCAGATTTTTGTTGCCAAAGTTTTGGAATGTGTGGTTGTTTGTATAAGAAGAAAAACTATTTACACAGCACTTAAAGACGAAACCAAAATGGCCCTCAACAAAGTATCAATATGAAAATAATTAAGTACTGAACTAATTATTTTCTTTGAATATATTCAAGAAAACAAAGAAATCAATCAATCCTTTCATAATATACATATTACATGTGTGATTTGACTGACCTCCTTAATGCGCTGCTTGAGTTGCATTAAGCTCTCCCTTGTAAAGGCACGGAAAGTGCCACCAATTCTGACAGAATCTGGAATAACATTGAATGCATCACCTCCTTGAAATTTTCCAACCGTGACTACCTGAAAATATATGCTTTAGTTGATTTGAGAGCATTTACAAAATAAATAACGTTGCTAATCATGAATTAAGGAAGCCAATACTTTATGCAAATGCACTAAGTTCTAACAGGAGCAGCACAAATGACATGAATTTCCAAAGGATAGGATTATTGGAGGATAAGAAATTGGTGAACAAAATATTTGAAAGTTGACGCTAGAGTATAAGATTCCTTCAGTTCTCTTCAAGAGAAGTTCAATAATATTTGATAATACTCTTGCATCATCAGAGAGTAATTAAATATCTGATGTCTGACCACCCCTTATAGCCTCCCATATTTGAAAATGAAAAATGAGGTTTTTCTCTTCCTCTCATTTCCTCTTCAATCTTCATTAATGGCTGTAGGTGGGACAGGTCTGTGATTTTAATCTACTTCCGAATACCTTAAGTATCGTTCGGTCTTCCTGCAACACCCACCCCACCATAAAAAGGAAAGCTCTTCCTCTGTATCTCAATGTTGCCATTTTCCTTATCACAAAGTTTATTTCTATACAACCAAAGACTGTAGAACAATGCAGTTGGGATAGTTTCAGACAGTCACTACTATGTTAGACTGCACACCAAAATGCAGAACACCACTGTAATAACTAGTGCTGCAGTCATTTTACAAAGGGATCAATCTAAAGTAGGTGCTCAGTTATCATTGTTTAACAAAAGCAAGCAGCAAGCAGTGCCATCTATATTCCAATCAAGTTATCGAAATTTTTCAGTGAGAACGGACAAGTGTAAACAATCTAAGTAAGAACCCAAACAAGGAATCAATACTCCATAGAAACTGTAATAAGATTGGTTCACACTACATAAGAATGTAACAGGTTTTACCTGTGAGTCAAGTGGATCAGCTTCACGTGAAACAAGATGTTGCAAGCTGACAATCACATTTGACGCTGCCAGTATCGGGTCAATTGCATGCTGAGGAATGGCTGCATGACCGCCTTTTCCACTTATTGTGGCTTCAAAGAAGCCACTTCCTGCAAAAAAGGGACCAGGTCTGGAGGCCACTTCAGCTATAGGTACGCGGTTTGCAACATGCAACCCAAAAATAGCATTAACATTCTCTAATGCTCCACCATCTATCATTTTCTTAGCCCCTGCTCCTCCTTCCTCTGCTGGTTGAAATAGAAGAACAACTGTTCCCTGTTAAGACAACAATATTTGGATGATATCAGGCATCCAGAAAATAACTATCTTATGAGAATAATAAAATTCGCAATAGCCTATGAAGCCGTTTATACATGTTATCCATATAAAATACATATAATTTCTCCTATGCAGACGTCCGGAAGTTATTAGTGTGTGGACACCATGTATTTTCTACTACCCCTCCCTGCTTTCCTCCTTGTTTACAATGGCAATGCATGGACAAAAGCTTTTTCCTAATCCCCTAATTCTTGTATGTAATTTTTACCAATTAAAGTCAGGAGTGTTGTAGAGTAACTAGTGAACAACAACAGAATGTAATATTTTCTAAAAAATGAATGAAACATTAACTACAAGTTCAACAAAACAAACCTGTAAATCTTTCTCATGTTCTTTAAGGATCTTTGCCCCACCAAGAAGCATTGCAACATGAGCATCATGCCCACATGCGTGCATTTTCCCAGGAACTTTACTCTTGTGCTCCCACTCCACCATTTCCTATAAAAACATTTGATCAAGTTCAGAACAAAAGGATGGGAATGGGGTTTCAGGCTTTTATAAATTCATAATAACCAAACCTGCATAGCCAGAGCATCCATATCAGCTCTTATTGCAACAAAAGGCGGTTTTCCGGTGCCAATGAACCCTACAACACCTGTAACCGCAATTGGGTATTTATAGTCAATACCCATTTTATCCAATTCTGCTCTGACCAGCTTACTGGTTTCAAATTCCTCATAACCCAGTTCTGGGTTTTCATGTATTTTCCTTCTGATTCCCAACATCCAATCAAACACTTGAGGTTTCTGGGCAAAATCAAGTAACTTGAAGGGGATTTCTGAGAGCCCATTTGAGCTCACAGAGGAACTTGTGAATATAGTTGTTGGACCAAACACAAAAAGGACCATAATCAAAGAGACTTGCATGTGGAACTCCATGATCTTTCTGAAACTGAAAGCTTGGCTGATGATTGAAAGTACAAGAGAAAGTAAAGAAAGCTAAGTCATATAAAAAAGAGTGCGAGTTTAGCAAAATATGTACAAAAACATTGGAAAATTGGTGGCTGCTTGTGCTGGTCAGACAGACTGCTCAGTCAAACAGCTGCTGTAGGACAAGATATGAGTCAATTTAAGTGTGAAAAATTAAATATATCGGCTCAAAGTTAGTAAGAAATATTGTAAGAGATTAGGATTTTATTTTATATTAGCTATCTTAATCATATCATATCATTAATAAATCATTGAGAATTTAAGCAACGATATAAATTCAAGTCTTTCAACTTCCTTGGCGTGACAAAGGAAAACACCTAAATAATAACTTACACAATGATTAAGGCTCATGACTCAGATTCTTCATGTGCTTGCAGAGGCTTTTGCCACGTCTAGGGGGAAGTAAATAAAAGCTGCTGAATGTCTTGGCAAATATTGGGCTGAATTGTGATCTGGGTTGTAGTGGTCAAGCTAGGCCTTTATCTCTGTTTTGGTTTGGGCTCCGTATTTAACCTCAAGAGAGAAAATCCAACTACTATTATGTCTTCGGCAAAAAATTTGTTTAATCCCATTTGACCAAAAAGAACATATATTTAGGGAGCTGATTTTTCCACTCTTTTATTGTTTTGTTGGAAATTGTATGTTCTCACTCCTCTTTTGCTTACTCTACAAAAAGGAAGTGGGAAAATCAACATCTTATATTTAATCTCATTCGTAGATATGAGCTTAGCCAAGTTGGCTAAATCAAATGTGCTCACTATTATACACCCGAGTTCGAATCCCCTCCCCATAATTTAGATTAGTTTAAAGTAGATTATAGTTTGTATAAAAGAAAACATAAAAAAATCTATCTTGATTCATCAAGTGAAAACTTTACAGTTTTGATTTTTTTTTATTCTCGTAATTTTTGAACCATAATATACCTGACAAGCATAGCATCGAAATTGTTAAAATTTTAAATTGTGAGTATTTTAATCACAAAGTAGCTCAAATGTCAAATTTTTAAATTTTCTCTCTATGGAACATAATGGTTGTAGGGGCTTTTTTTGTTCCAGCAGTTACAGATGGCCCTGGGATGCTGTAAAGAGCAAATAGACGAAGTTGTCCTTCTGCCTGAGTTCAAGAATCAGGCTTCAAGAGTCCTTCGAAAGGTTCGTAGAACCTTAGGAAGCACCTTGGTTTCTTTCACCAACAAAACAAACAGTTGCTTACAGATCAATATTGTGGCTTGGTCTGAGAAGCTTGTGACATGATAGCTGAGCTTTCATGAGTTTAGCATTAAAAAGAGAAAGCTTGGATTCTTATGAGAAACAGAGATTCAAAGTAAGGGAAGAAGAGAATTTGGGAAGATTTTGATGAGGGATGAGAGGGGAAGGTGGAAATAAAGGATAGGTGGCTTGAGTAAATTTCCAGTCGCTTGACGAAAGCTTCGTCGCACTCTTGGATAGTTTGCTTGAAGAGGAAAGAAGAAGATGGTAGAACAAGGCTTGAAATTGAAGGTTCCAGTAGTGAGTGAGGACGCTTGCTCGCTCTGGATATGTTGATCTGCCGAGTAGGAGATGCCCCCTTTTATAGGCCTGGAAGCTCATTCTTCCCAAGAAACCCTAGCTGGTTCTCCCCAAATTTGCCAAGTCTTCTCCTCCATTTCTCTTCTGTTCCTTTGATTCAACCTCTTTTTATGAAATTTCCTTAATCCAAACACACTAGGACAAGATTTTTTGGAGCTATAGAGTCTTCCTGAAAATGGTCTTTGTGGCACCTTCCTATCCTTGACAACGCTCTCCCTTTCTTTCCTTCCATATTTTTTGGCAAGAGTTGGTAAGAGAAAAAAGTGGGTAAAGGTGCTAGTCTGAAGGGTGTTTTACTCCCAGCAACCTGTACACGTGAATTCCCTTTGGTTTTAACGATGGTTTGTCTTGGATTTGACTCTAGTCATGTGTTGGAGGTTTCTTGGGATATTCTCAAGTTGCTGGGCCACTTCCTAAGGTGATGGGCCACTTTTCCTCTCTCATGCTTACCCATATATATGGGCTCGAGTTTTAGTGCTCTCAAGCAGCCCAAAACTTCCACTTATTGGACCATCAATGGGCCTCATGAATACTCGTAACCATTCATACCATAACCCGCTCAGCAAGCCCCAAGTATTTGCGTGATTTGGGCCCACTTAAGCTTGTAGTGTGGCTTGGTACCCAAAATAAAGATTCCGCTTGGTGTCACGTGTTATTTGGAATGCTTGTGCTCAAGCTTCGCCGTATTGTAAAGGGCTATGGCTGAGCCAGATGGCGCTTGACGGGATAATAAGCATGGGTTCGTAGAGCCAGTACATTTTATAGGCTTGTCACAACCTTTCTACGTGGTGGGTTACGTATTTGCTTAGCACGGCATGTGGATTATGACTCATGCAAGTGCACATGACGAACTCTTGTGTACCCAAGTCAGGCTTCTTCCCTAGTTAGGTGTTGTAATGGGCCAGAAATATATTAGGCTCAACCTTGGATTTTTTGGGCCCCAACAATAGTTTAAATTGGAAAAAGAGAAATTGTATGTAAACCTCATTCACAAAACACAAATTGTTTTAATTACAAGTAATATCTACTAATGCCAACAAGAACTTGTTAGTCTTTCTCGGATCTGATCTTTGCTTCACCAAGAAGTAAAGGTCCAATTTGTAATTTTATTGAATTTTTGTGCCGTTTTAATAATGCGAAGCACAAAAAAGGTCGTATCAAGCATTAAATAATTGATGGAGTTACAAACTTAACCTTAATTGCAAACTAAAAGAAATAGGAAAATATTCCCTCCTTATCATGCAAGAAAGAGCTCTTACATTTCCATCAATAGTATGACATGTGTGCAAAAGTTTTTCTTTTTGTATTTTTAACGAATTATCTCCGCAATAACAAGAGTTTGATTACAATTATATAAACTACAAGTATTAAAATTATATTTTTTTTTATGTTTTTTACGTAGACCATATAAGTGAAACGTAATATAGAAGGGGAAGAAAAATCAACCTATACCATGCCGGTTGATTCGTTTTTAAAGAAACGTAAAAACCCTTGGCTGTCGTTTGACTCGCGCAGAGACTCTTCTTGGGGAGAGCGCAGGCGAGGTAATTTTCGCAATTCTGATACCCCGCGTCTCCTTGCCCCTTTCTTCCTCGTATTCAATTGGATTGGTATTCGATGATCCTTTGTTTCATATTAGATTTTCATGTTGAAGATTGATGCTTTGTTTGGTTGCGAGAATATATATAAATTCTGAATCTTGATCTCATATTTTTTTATACGTTAAAACTTACAACCCAATTGGGTTTTGGTGCAATTGCTTCTCTTAAACTCATTTATTTCATTAAATTTTGAGTTTTTCTTTTCCTTTTTACTATTTAGATGATCAAGAACTGAACTTGATTATGGAAACATATCGTTGCCCTAACTCGATATGGTTTACATGGAAAATAATGTGTTTGATGAAGTTATGAACTTTATTTTGGTTGCAGAATTTTTAAGGTTTTAAAGTGTGTTCATTGTTTGAATTTCTTGATTTTTCTTTTAAGGATGAACAGTAATCGCGGATAAGACTGTTTTCTTTTATTTCTGTGAAATTTGTTATTGGGTGGCAATACTCTCGATGAACAAGGACCATAGTTCTAGCATGGGATGTGAGATTCTGTAACCATTGGGCTGAAGCCCTGCAATCTGAAGCAAAATCCCTATGGATCTTTATGTTTGTTTTTCTTGTAAGTTAGTCTGAATTTGTTGGCTGATTATTTTATTTTATGTTCACGGAGAGACAAAACAACCATCTATAGTAAATGGGGCTTTTTGTTTGTGTCTGTTTGTGTTTGTGTGTGTGGAGTAATTTTTCTTTTCTTGAACAGTGTTTTTTAAGTATGGAAACTCTTTGGTCATAACATGAACTATTTTGCAATTAGGTCCCTTCCAAGTAGTAAACTGATGATGTTGAAGAGAGCCCTGCAGAATCTGAGAGTACCTTCGGAAAGTAAAAGGAAAAGAAACTCTAGCACGGTATATGATAAAACCTGTGCTATTGATTTGTGTGCAGAAGCATCTGGAGCTCACAGAAAACGAAAGAGAGAACAATTTAGTATCATTGACAAGAACGTTAAGCTTAAAAAGCAGCAAACTGCTAAAGATTCAAATAGCGTGGACAAAAGAGTTGTATCCATGGATTATATCTCACAATTGCCTGATACTGTCATCCATATCATCCTCTCTCTACTTCGTAGTACAAAAGATGCTGCTCGAACCAGTATCTTGTCTAAGAGGTGGAGGGACGTGTGGACCTCTTTCACTGTTTTGACATTCGACCAACGCACGTTTCAAGAACTAGAGGGAGTTCAAAGTATGGAGAACTGCAATAAGGTGTTTATGCAGTTTATTGATAAGTCTCTCCAGAGCCACCTGGATCGTAAGTTAGGTATATATAAATTTGTTCTACATTTAACCACATATGATCCAGCATTGGTTCATCATATGGAACGGTGGTTTGGAATTGCAACTGCAAATAACGCAAAAGAGCTAGGTTTCCATGTTCATGTGAAAGGAACTAGGCCCTACATTTTGCCCAAGAATGTCTTTGCTGCAGAAGGAATAACTGGATTAAGGCTGCAAGGCTGTAAACTTGAAACTTGCAGTATTATAAAGCTTCCTCATCTGCAAAAGCTATATATGCGAAATCTTCGTGTTGATCAACAGATAATTATGAATCTCATTTCCAGCTGCCCTCTAATTGATGATTTGAGACTCATACAATGCTCGGGGTTAAGCTGTTTGGACATTTCAAGTCTTCTTAAACTTGATAGGGTCGAGGTACACTGCTGCAATTTACTCAAGAAGATTGATATTACAGCTCCTAGTCTTCAAGCATTTTGGTATTGCGGGAAGAAACAAGTGTCCTGCAAAATTAACTTGAAAGATTGCGAGTCTCTGAAAAGACTGACACTAGAAGACAGTAGAATGACAAACAACCAGTTTCATGGTCGATTCTTCAGTTTTCCTCTCCTAGAGAAACTGGAGCTAAGTAACTGCCTCAAGTTGACGAATATTAGAATTGGAAGTCATCGGCTGAACAGACTAGTCTTAAGAGGTTGCAAGAATCTAGAGGAAGCTGAGATTGATACTCCAAATCTTCTTTCATTTGAGTATCAGGGTGATAAATTCCCCTTTTCTTTTCTGAATCCTAAGTGTTTGAAGGAGGTCAAGCTTTCATTTGCACCAATGGAAGAAAGGAAGCTCAAACTTAACCCCAAATATGAGCCTCTTTGGTTTCCTAAGTTGCGAGAATTTCTTGGGAAGTTCGACCATAAAGGCTTGAAACTGGTTGTGTGCACCAGTAAGGTAATAGTCTCCCTTTATTGTTAACATTTCTATCTCATTTTCCACATCTCATACATTTTTGCTTACTTTGGCCAATTCAGAATGTCATCATCCATGAAGATTTTGGAGAAATTTTGCTTTCTACATGCGGTGGTCTCAAAATTGAAATGGTCCAATCTTCAGTGGGTACTGAAGAACTATTAGATATTTCATTGCATAAAGGACATCCACAGACCCTATCTATAATGTCATCTTCCAGCAGTGAATTCCCGAAGGTATGGTAGTTTCCTTGCATGCTTTTGCTTATTTCACCAATTACATGATCTGTAATCTGTATAATGTGGATGTCATTTTGTATTATGGACTCCTTGATTTAAAGCCACCATGTTGAGTGAGATTGTGCCATCAGATAATAAAGTGACATTTTGCTTTCGGGCTGTGGTTTTTACTTGAACTGCAGTTGGTACGTGAGAAGATTATCAATAGAAAGGAGGATCCAACCTGCTGCACAAGTAATAATCCCAACAACAAGTGTTGGCGACACTTCTTGAAGGATGCCAAGATGGTGAACTTGAAAGCGGCTAAAGGCAAAAATGACTCTGAGTCGATGGCTTGGTTGAAGTCACGTCCAAATGCTAATGAGATTGCTTGTTTTAGATTGGATTGGAAATCTGACAAAGAGGGTAGGAAGGCGTCCCGCTAAGATCTACATTTAACTTTTATTTCAGTTTTTCATTAAATTTTATATGACCATGAATGAATTCATTTTTGGATCCTATTTGAATATTACTTTTTTGATATTATGTTGGGAGATTATATGACTTATCTATGGCCATTCTTTGGGTTTTCTTTAGATTTCAGCTATCTTCTAAATTATGCTATGGATTAGTTATGTTGTTTGTGGTCATTCTTTATGATCTCCATGATAAATACAGGTGATGGAGATTTCCAAACGGAAAAAGTAAACTTGCAGCTTATAGTTATGTTATTGTGGATGTTTTTTTTATTAGTTCCTTGAAGACAATAGCTTTGTGGGGAGGCTTACCTCGCTCAAACAAGCACGTTATCTGGGTAAATCCTGGGTTACATGTAACACCAGCTAATATTATAAGAATTCTACTATGGCTACAACTTACAAGACATGCGACCTAGGTTTGGGTTTTAAAAATTATCAAGGTATTTATTAGAAGTAAAAATAAAAAACCAAAAGGGTTTTCAAAATGCAAAGTCGATTTTTTACAACTTTTTTGTTTCCTTTTGGTTTCTGCAAGTGTCTTAAGTTTTCAGTTGTTCAGAAAGAAAAGCTGGTAGGAGGTTTTGACTCTCTTTGTACAGAACTTGCTGGTAGTGGAGTGGAGGAATTTTCCTGCAAAACAAGTTAATTGAAAACACAGAATCAGTTTGGACTGTTAATATTGGTAATTGGAGTTGGTGAGCTATGTACCATATTCTTCCTAAGCCCTCACACAAGGCCATCAACTCCACAAAATTATTTGCTGTGTGAGGGGATCATCTGTTGTATGTCTTTGGCAACGAATCACCTGGCCTACTTGCCCACAATCACAAAAGCTGGAAAGCACTAAACGAACGCAAAGCTTTCACACGTACACAATGCAATCGCATTCACAAATCTCTACCAATCGTCACATGAGTGTCAGAAGTAGTGCTCTTATGGCATGTTTACTAATTCATAATTGGATGAGGAGGAATTGAATTGAGCTTGCTCTTGTTTACTAATCCGTAATCAGATGAGGAGGAGTGATAATCTGTATTCCACTGAAGTCATTTACTAAACTATCTGGAATCGGGGTAGGAATGATACTGATTCCCTATAAGTTGTTAACTAAATTCTCATGAATCAGAATTGAAACCAATTTGATTACTAAAATCCCCTTGTTTTAAATAAATTATTTTTTATGTAAATTTTTGTTGGGTTAAAGTGGATGGAAATTTTGGAATTTCAAAAATTATGTAAGGATATAATGGGTAAAAAAAAAATAGATTCATGATGGGCTCCAGGAATTAGAATACCACATTCCACCTAATAGTTCAATTCCTCCAAAATAAGGAGTTGAATTCCTGATTTTGTGTGAGTCTCACTTACATTTTCATTCCTTTGTGTGAGTAAACACAAGAGTAATCCGTAATCAAAATTCAACTACTTATTTTAATTCCCATTACGGATTAGTAAACATGTTAGTTTAATGGTATTGTTCTTTCCAATGTCAGAAGAAACTCCCAAGTTCGAATTTGCTAACTCATTCATCTAACAAAATGAAAGGTCAACCAAGTGGCAATTTCTAATTGAGATGTTATTCCGGATTGTCATCTCATTTTTTTTTTTTTTTAAATCAAGAATCAAGAACTTGATATTGTAATGCATATATGCTTTTCTAGAATAGTGGCTAGCTAGTGATGACCACAACCTTCCTCAATGCGTAAAGAAAAAGCAGAGATTCCTAGTTCCTGCATACATAATGCTAAAATAGAATCAGATACTACTACCCATCAGGTCTCTGTTTGCACTATGCGTTTTGTTCATCTCTCCCCCTAAATTTGCTTTTTCTTCATTATATACCTCTATGTTATCTCATCTCTCTCTCCACCACCAACCATACCCATTCTAGCTTTTTCCTTGCTTTGCTTTTCTCCGTGTTTAGCATTTTGTTCAAACTTTCCCTGAGGCCATGGTAAGCATCTTGTTCTTAGTCACTCGGTTTATTGTTTCCTTGGCACTTAATCATTAATTTTACCCTTTATTTCTTTGCTAGATTGTAAGTATGTTACTGTTGTTTTCAACAAAAACTAGTACTCTGAGTGAGAAAAATTGTATCTAAACATTTGAACAAGGAAAGTTCGTTTAACTTTTTATGTAGGATGGCAAGGAGCTTGCAAGTGGGAAGAAGAAGACCATTGAAATAGGACCATGGGGAGGAAATGGTGGAGCTGATTGGGACGATGGGATCTACAATGGGGTGAGAGAGATCACGCTTGTTTACGGTCATTGCATCGACTCCATTACTGTGGTGTATGATAGAAACGGTAAGCCTGTCAAAGCAGAAACGCATGGTGGTCGCGGAGGTGATCATACTGCTGAGGTACGCTTCGATCCTCGTACTCTTTCTTTTAATCGACAACTTTCGTCCATGAGATTTGAACTCCGGATATCCTCTAACAAAGTGGAGACTGATGCCAATAGAGCAAATGGTCATAGGCTTCAAAGCTCGTACTTCAAAATTAGATAAAGATTGATAGAAAGTGTATCAAATTTGATGATAATTTATTTCATAGAGGCGAGATATCGAGAAAAAAAGATTTTGATTTTGGCCTGACTTTTTTCGTGCAGATAAAGCTTCAGTACCCAGATGAGTTCCTAGTCGGTGTAAGTGGACACTATTGTCCGATGGTGTATGGCGGCGGCCCGATAATCCGGTCACTCAAAGTTCAGAGCAATAGAAGAACATTTGGACCTTATGGAATTGAGGAAGGCACACCCTTTACTTTCACAGTGGATGGAGGCAAAATTGTTGGATTAAAGGGAAGAAATGGATGGTACCTAGATGCCATTGGGTTTCATGTATCCCCTCCCCCAACCAAAAAATTCTTTCAGAGTATTCAGAAGAGTTTTAGAAGGCTTGGGAGCTCGGTTTCAAAACCTTAGACTGCTCAAAGTTGAAAGCATAGACTTAGAGCTCATGGGAGCCCCCATACGAGTTCTTAAAATCACCAAAAGCTCAAAAATATTGCACGTATAATAAGCTACCCTTTCAGCTTGTGATTATTTCTTTCTTTTGGAGGACTCTAAAGCCATTCAAATAATGTTTAGTGTATTCTGTACTATCAATGAAATATTATGTTTCACTAGTGGGTGGCGAAACATGCTTCGATTGTTCTTATCAATTGCTTTGGGTCGATAATCAGACTAAAATAATTGAACAGCAATCTAAAAGGATTCAAGGGAAGGAGCCAAGCATTTTTCTTTCTACCAATAATACAATTTACAAAAGACAAACACAAGAAAGCTCTGTATCTTTTAATTCACTTTATATGCATTCTGAATTCAGTCTGAGAAAACTATTTCCAGACCAGAAATATGCTATATAGCTGATCTAAGAATCACATTGACATCAACTATATAACCCCAGGTTTGAGGGAACTTTACTAGCTCTCATTCACATATCACAAATGTGACCATGACATGGAATATGTGAAGCGGAAAAACCATAAAACTGAATTGCAGTCAAGTACACAAGATGAGAGGATTCAGATCTCAAAACTAATTACTTTTCATTTCAAGCTATTGTGAGAAAACAATGACCGGACAATGAACCAGCACATAGCCATAAGAAACAATTCATTATAAGAGCATGTTGGCATCCTTAGGAAAAATCCCAGAAGAATTCTCACAATTTTGATAACATCAGCCATGCTGCTGTTATAAGAACAAGAAATGAGTCCCATAGCAAATGATCGAATATGAAGCAATTATCATGGACACAGTGTCTCCACTTAACAGCCCACCATACACCAGTTTCATGCATGTACACAAAATAACAAAGGTGCATCAATAAAAGAAATTCCAAGGCATCACCAGCCAAAGACAACAGGCACAAAGGTTCTTTGACCACACTGTATAGTTTCATACCAGATTTTTGTAACCCATATTCACTTACCCTAAACCCACACATTGTCTTAACACTTTTTTTCTACCGGTACATTGCCTTGACACATGACAGGCATGTTGAACCAGTTTTATGCATGCCATAGAATGAGAAAATAATTGCAAGGCATCAACATGAATATAAAACAGGTAGAAAGTTCTCTGGTCAGATTCTTACAAGCCACCCTCAAGCAATTAAAAGGTCATGGTCATATGCAAAAGCCCTAAGCACAAAACAAAGTAACAAGTCATCAAATCATGTCTTTACTCAAAAATCTAAGGTTTACATTAAAGGATAAAAGCCAATTCAGTCAATTAACACAATATACTTCGCAGTGTACCCTAAAAGAACTGAAGACATTGGAACCAATGTACAACAATCAAATCTCAAGCAGAAAAAGGAAGTAACATCAAATACTCGCCATCCATACCTGTATCCCAATCTGCCAATCCACTCAACCTAGACAAATTACAAACTTTAACCCAATAAAACACACACACACACACACACAGACAAATTCACATATCTATTGCACGTACATAAAAGAAAAGATACAAACACACACACACACACACACACAGAGAGACAAATTCACATATCTATTGCACGTACATAAAAGAAAAGATACAAACACACACACACACACACACACAGAGAGACAAATTCACATATCTATTGCACGTACATAAAAGAAAAGATACAAACACACACACACACACACACACAGAGAGACAAATTCACATATCTATTGCACGTACATAAAAGAAAAGATACAAACACACACACACACACACACACAGACAAATTCACATATCTATTGCACGTACATAAAAGAAAAGATGCAAACAGTCTGACTAGAATGTAACAAAACTCACATAACAACATATCGCAGCGAATTCAAATTCGTCAAATATACACAAATATCAATTTTCAAATTGCTTCAACAAGAGTCATAACTCTTAATTAGCAATCGGTACAAACACATAAGCATATCATATATATATATTGAATTCAAAACCCAAGCTGATCGCCTTCCCTATTTTAACCTCTAGCCTTGAGCTCCGCAAGCCTCCTGGAGAGGTCGTCCTCGTCGACCTTCTCGGTTTCCTTGGCCGGCACAGCATGGGCAGCTGGCTGAGGTAGGCCCACCGAAACCTCAAGCCCATAGTCATCGGCGACCTGTTGCATCAAGCTATTGACCTCACCCTCGGGAGTCGAAAGCGAGGTGGAGCCAGCCATGGCGGTCTCCATGAACTCGGCCTGGACCTCCATGTTCACGAACTGCTTCTCGAACGAGTCCATGGTCTCCGACATCTTCTGGAGGTTTCCGGTGGCCAGCGACGATTCGAGTGATTTGACAATATTTCCCATGGACTTATTGATGGTGAACATCTTGGCCTGGGTGTCGAGCCGAGCCACCACAGCGTCGAGCCGGGAAGCGAGCCGGAGATAGTTCATTTGCTCTGTGCGCTTTCGGATCGCGTTCTCGGCGTAGATCCGAGCGCCGTCGACGTTGCCTTTTTCCATGGCCTTCTTGATCTTCAGCTTCTCGGCTTTCTCCTCCTTCTCGCACTTTCTGGATTGGCGCTGAAGCGACTTGGACGTGAATTTCAGCTCCATGATCTGGTTCATCAGCTTCTCGGTGTTTCCCATGGTGGATTTTGGGGATTTGATTTTCTAGGGTTTTGGTTTTAAATCGGAGAAGGGTTCCGTATTTGTGTGTTTTGGACTAGCGATTTACGCGTTCCGCGTCTGTCTCAGAGGGAAGTCAACAAGGCGAAGGTTCCTACTTTTCCTTTGTTGGGCCGCTTTTTTGTGAAGTATCGGATTGTTTTGTTTTAGACCGGACATAAAGAATATGTGACTTGGGCTTACTACTTGCTGTTAAAAACCTAATATGTTTTATTTTTATTTTTTGAGTATAAACGATAGTCTAATTTATAGAGGAGGGGGATTTCTCTCACACACATAACGATGATGTCGTGGGGATTCGAACATGAGACCTTTAGTCTGCAAGTCAATGTCATTTTTCAATGGGCTAGACCCCATTGCCAAAAACCTTGAAAATTATAATTATAAATTTTTTTATCACAAAACGTCACTGAGTTTTGTGAAATTAGTTTTTACACCATATTTGTGAAGTAATGGCCACATATGTGTGTCACATTAGCACACTAATAGAATTTTTAACGGGATTAGACGATATAGACAACATTGATGTGTGTAGAAAAAGGTGGACGACCAAATTGAATGCTAAGAAAAAAAAACCTAAACTTAATAATTTCGCAAGCTTTTGATGTTTTGTGATAAAAGCTCAAAAAACTTATTAGATAAAAATTGATATACATAACCAAACTTTTATTTATGTTTTAAAATTAAAAAAAATGGTAGGGTAGTTTTTCACACCGCTAAACCCAAAAGGAGAACACTTATTTGCAACATCCCCTCCTTCATAAGGAAGAGGGAACAAGGGGAAGTTACCCAAAACTGGTTTCCCCTTTCTTCTTTAACTATTGCAAACAAGTACAAAGAGATCTGCCCATGGAAAAATTAAGACAATCGTTGAAGAGTTCTTGAGTCCTTGACAGACATATCCCCTCACCTATAAGGTTAGTTAGTTTTGCAAATTATTACTGTCCTTTATTTTTTAATCGATCTAATTCTTGGGTTTGCACGTATTCAATTACATAGTTAATTTCGTAAGTGTTAGTAAACACAAGAAAAATAAAAGTAAAAACGGAAAATTGTGAATATGAATAATTTCAATAATGTTCCCGATCCATTCCATTCATGCAAGTAAACATGTCATGTAAAAGAGTAATACTCATAGATAACATCAGTGTCGCTGTCCCTTTCACCATAGATTTTAGTGTTTGTTCTTTCTGATTCTTGGTTTTGTTCCTCGAAGAGTTGGGAACAATGAGACTGATAAAAGAAGAAATGAAAAGATGAACAATAATAAGGCCATGAAGTTTGAGAGCATCGAATAATAAATGTATGAATATTTGCTACTGGACAAGAAAATAATAATAACATAACATTCGTATACCATGTCAAAAACTGCATTAGTTTACCTTTTTAATTGTGTGACATTCAAAATTTCAAAATTTCAAAATCTTCCAAAAATATGTAGACAAATTGGACAGACGGTACCCAAGGTAACATGAGAAATCGTACCGCTTCTCTTTTCCATTCTTCTGCAAACCGCAAAACATAAGGAACCGCCAAATATCAGAGCCCACGTGTCTTCCTCCTTCGATACCATCCTATGTGTCTCTCCCTCGCAACGGCCCGCCCCTAATAGCCGACTGCTCAGCCACCTGTTCTCTCTCTCATCTCTCTCTCTCTCTCTCTCTCTTCCTTCTGCTCTTATCATCCAAGAACCCACATTTCCAATTCCATTGGGATACATTTATCCGTACGTTTGATAAACCCAGCGTTTCGTTTGATCTGCACAGAGAGCAACATTGGTTCACAATTTATAGACCCATTTAGCAATTTGAGCCGTTTCAACAGAAAAATATTGTCTTTGGTGTTTGCAAGCTTCTGTTGTTCCAAAATACAATTGCCCACTTCACTGTTTGAGCCAGTTTCTGTGAAAGTTTACCTCTTTGGTGGGTTTGGGCATCATTTTGATCTTAAAGACAGAGATCCCTTGGCTGTTTTCAGGTGTTAAAGTTTTTTGGTGGGCAGGAAATGAATGTGCTTGAGGAGGAACAAACTGCTTTTGAGATTGGGGTTGTGGTTCCGAAGAGAGATCTGAAGGAAGAAGATAAAGATTCTGACTGTGTGGAGGTGTTGGTAGATGAGTTTAGAAATTTGGGTTTGGTAGTTGAGAGAGTGCATGGCGTTGTTGATGAGTTTATCAAGGTTTGTCTTTCTACTTTTGCTCTTATTTTCCTGCCGTGATTTTTCGTTTGGTTTTTCAGTAATTGATTTATATTACCATACATTGTTTCATGCAATTGGCTCATGAAAATAGATTCTGTGAATAATTTCTGATACGATCTCTCTCTGTATTTATAAATCTTGCTTACTGGGAAATTTTTTTAATTAATCCAAGTGAATCTTTGTATTTTGTACCGATGCATGTAGACAAAAGTCATAATTGAGGTCTTTTTGCTAATGGCAAAAAAGAAATGTTTCCTTTTGTTAAAATTTGTTGTTTCTATTTTTTATTATAAATTGCAAATGAGCACTATACTTGGCAATTTATGATAACCCAGCATTATTCATGTCGTTTTTTGTTTATGCTGAATGAAAATGGTACATACAATTCGGCAATGTTTTGTCTATATGATTTATTGAATTTGGTTGCTGGACCTTAGATTTCTATCTTTCAGTTGGCAGCACCTTTGGAAACACTGGGGAGGGCTGCAGCTGAATTGCATATTAAAAAACGAACTCCTATTGGTAATGATCTTGCAGTTCTATTCCAGTTGGCTTTCAAATTTTATTATTTTTCATTTGAGGTTGTTCTGTATTTTAGATGCTAGTATCTATTAATTTCCACTTCGGTAATACTTAAAAACTAATATGCTGCACTTGGTTTCAGGGATGGATTTAGAATTTGAATGGGAAGAGGTTGATGCTTTTGAGAGACAGCCTGATGGTTCTTTGTTCAGTTGGTGTGAGCGTTTTCGCTGCTATAGGCACATAATATATGGAATTGTAAGTCATTTAACATGTTAGGATCTTATGATGTTCCAATGCCATTTTTTCTTTCCGATGTTTTGGTATACTACTTCTAATAACAGAATGCTTTTGACTTTTATTTTTTTAATTGTAAATTTATATCGTATTAAGGTTATATGTCCATTCAATTTGATTTTACATTACAATTTCATGTTTATCTCCATCCTTTTTTTGTCACTCTTTGGTAGAATACATCCGACCATTTGACCTCTAGTGTTTTGTTTTTCTAAAGTTTGTGCCAGTTGATGTTCAAACAACTGAAACCCTTGGAACATTTTCCCTTATAATTATATTTCTGTGTGCAAATATTCATCCATAAGTTTGTGCCGTTGACAAAGATAGAACTGAAATTTTACAGATTAACAAGAGTCAGTCAAGTGTAACATTAAGATTGGACAGCAAAGAATTCAAATGGGAAGTCGGGGAGTATTTACTTCAGAAATTGGAGTCAGAGAGGATAGTCAAAGAAGTGTTTCCTTTGCATGGTATGTTTACAAATTCACAAAATGTGTGCATCTCTGTTAAACTCTAAATTAAGATGATTTTTGACTGATAGATGAAATAAAAAGGAAGAAGCTCCTTCAGACGTGGGCACTACACTGGTGGGACTTCACAAACCAGCCAATAGATGAGATTTATTCCTATTTTGGAACAAAAGTGAGTTAGTAGCACTAGCAAATTATATTTCTCTCTATTTCCTAACATTAAGCAAGAATTTAATGTCTTTGTAGATTGCCATCTATTTTGCTTTCCTTGGAATGTACACTCGGTGGTTGCTCTTTCCGGCTGCATTTGGGCTTATTTTGCACATGTTTGATTTTGGGTGGGTCATCTTCCTTATTTCTTAATTTCCTTGTTGGCTGTCAACTTATTTTATTTGTGCTGCTTATTGAAACTGACGTATGTTTGCTTAATGTTTTCCTTAGGTCATTGCAATTACTGGTGCTCCCCATTTTCTTCATAAGCATAATATTGTGGGCTATAATGTTTTCCCAGTTCTGGAAACGTAAAAACAATGCCCTTTTAGCCAGGTAACCTTGTTTACAATGAAATTGTCTTGTGGTTATCAGATCCTGCTTATTCATTTTCAGTTATATTTTTACCTTTTCTAACATACTTTACCTCTTTCTCTTTCTTGGTTGTGTGTTTAGATGGAAGATTCGTTACCCAATTAGAGCTGACCTGGGATATAGACAGGGCATGGAGTGGAATTCCTCACAGTCTATTGAAATCGCAAAAAAATGGGGGACTGACAAAACTAAAGAGAGAGAAATGTTCCAAAGAATTGAGTGGTTTGGACGACTCATGAGATTCCGAAATGATGCTATCATTATCTTCAGTATTATATGCCTCCAGTTACCGTTCGAACTAGCTTATGCTCATATTTACGAGGTTATTGGGTCTGATATTATGAAGTAAGACGCTGAGTCCTCTTGCATTCATGTGAATGCATACACTTGCACGTTCATATAATTCTATTTTCATCAATGAAAAATCATTTTTAACATTCCAGAGTTTGTGCTCATATTTTTCTTTTTTATGCATGTTAACTCGGTGCATCAGTTGTGTGTGAGTGCTATTGACAATTGGATGAGAACTATTGCTGAGATTGACTCTGTTCAGGTTGCACACTAGACATAAGATGGAGGAAAATTTTGGGTTTATTGGGTTTTGATGTAATGGGTCTTTAGAGTTTGTATCTGCTGCTGCACTTGTCCTCGTGCTTAGAAACTTTGGACAAGGAGAGGGAAAGTCGAATTAGAAATATTAAGTCAAACAGAAACCCAATTTAAGGGCACAACCAATTCTGATCTGTAACGTTTGTTTAGACACAGCATTCATTCTTTTTCCTATGTATTAATTCTTTGGAATTATAGCGTGAAAATGACACTTATCCTTTCTTTCTTTTTTCAGGATTGGGTTGACTACCATTTATCTTTTTGCCATTCAGTTCTTTACACAGATTGGGGGCAAGATCTCCGTCAAGCTCATTAAGTATGAAAATAATGAAAACACAGAAAAAAAAGCTGACAGCTTGGTCTACAAGGTGTGTTAAGTGGAGATCGATCCCTAGCGTCTTTTTTAATCTTTTTTGGAGGAGTTTTCTACACTTCAAAGTTCAAGGACTTATTTCGTGTTTTAATTTATTTTGCAGGTGTTTGGTCTTTATTTCATGCAGTCGTATATAGGGGTTTTCTACCATGCCCTTTTGCACCGCAACTTTTCAACACTCCGCAAAGTCTTGATTCAACGCCTCCTTGTGTCTCAGGTAAATTGAGTTCTATTTTATTCACTGTTTTGCTTGTTTGTACCTCTCTTCTCATGCTCATGAATTGGTCTATGCTTTCCAGGTGTTGGAAAACTTGTTGGAAAATACTTTGCCATATCTCAAGTACAGTTATAAGAAATATAGAGTTCGGTAAGCCTATACTATGTTTTATCTTCTGGACTCTTATGTTTTGGGGTGATTTTAAGTTTATCTGAACATGACCTTATCTGCCATTCTGATTTCAAGAAGCAAGAAAAAACGTGAAAAAGGTTCATCAACTGGGAAGATCCAGTTTGCTTCTAGGGTAGAAAAAGAGTACCTGAAGCCTTCTTATTCCGCAAGCATTGGCATGGAACTTGAAGATGGGTTGTTTGATGGTAATATGTCAATTATGTCCTGTGTTTATAAAATTTGCATTTTCCTCCTTAGTTTCAAGTAATCATGAGAATTCTTGTATGTTTCTTTATTCTCTGCTGATTGGCACTGTGGTTTGACCTGCAGACTTTCTGGAGGTTGCATTGCAGTTTGGAATGATAATGATGTTTGCTTGTGCATTCCCCCTTGCTTTCGCTTTTGCAACTTTGGTAAATTATGCTTTATGCTTGTTTATGTTTTGAAGTTCTTTATGCTTTGTATTATTTTGTATTCTAATGTTCGAGTTCCACTTTTCACAGAACAACATCACCGAAATTAGGGCAGATGCATTGAAGCTTCTTGCCATGTTGAGAAGACCGACTCCTCGTTTTTCCACAACAATTGGAGCTTGGCTGAACATATTTCAGGTACTTATGGTTTATGGTTATGTATTGTGAAGAAAATATAGAATTCATATAGCTCAACCTTAAATTCTGGAAAGTTTAGAATTGATTGATTAGGTAAAGAGACAAATTTGTTGGGAGCTGTATTAGATTTGCTTTCTTCTCTGCAGTAACTATAAAACAAGGGAGATAAGTGGAGGGTTGACTATGTGTTCCATTTACTCTCTTATCGTCATCTTCCTAATGTCAGGTTGTCTGCAATTTGTAGTTTCTCGTCGTTATGTCTATATGCACCAACTGTGCGCTTCTAGTATGGTTATATGATGAAGAGGGCAAATGGAAGATAGAGCCTGGCCTGGCTGCAATTCTGGTTATGGAACATGTCCTCTTGTTGATTAAGTTTGGATTCTCCCGCTTTGTTCCCGAGGTGATTTAAATCCCATCCTTGTGAACGCTTACTCCAAATTTACATAATCTCTTGTTATTATAACATGTAATGGTTAAAAGGAAGATGCTGATCGTTATATTATCATAAAACTTTCTTGCAGGAACCCGCTTGGGTGAAGGCGGACCGTGTGAAAGATGCAGCAAAGGCTGAGAACATGTGCTCTAAACAGCTTTTGAGGAGCATTTCTGGTGAGAGGGCGACATTTGGTGAACTTAAAAAGTCACAATAAGGTCAGGGAGTTGAGGTTTTATCGTTGCCATCTTCTCATAAGTTAGAAACTAAGCCACAAATAGGCTTTCTAGAGTTGAGCTGCAGTAGCTCAAAAATTTTGGTTTCGTTTTTGTTTGTTCTTTTGGTGTGTTGTAATGGTTTTGTAAGTAGATGTATAGTACTGGCCATAATTTCTTTTTCCTTGATGGTTTAAACTCCAATTTCAACTAAATATAACAGAAATGTGCAAAAAAATTGTTTTTGCCTTTTGTGAGTATTAACAAAATAGCATGCAATTTGGATACCTGGCTTGGCACAAGCCTTATTTTGGATGGAAAAATCAACTATTTACATCATTGGGCACATTTACATACAAGGATCGATCAATCAATCAATCAATCAATCATTTCTTAATCTCCTATGTACGTTTATCAGCATGGAAAATTGAGTTACAATTCAAGTAACTCCATCATTTTGATCTTCACTATGTTCAAAGCACAACTACTTCCTTTAGGCACTTACAGTTAGGCCTGTGATCAGTCAGCCACGAGTGCCTCCGAAGCGGCCGCTGACTTGGCGGGCATAAGCAACAACAGCTTTAGCCCATCTCCTGATCCCAGATTTCAACTTCTCCGAATCCATGTCATTGAGTGATTTTCCTTGTTCTGTTGAAATCTCCATGAAAGAAAAACATCGATCAAACCGACCGCGCTTGGCTGTAACTACATCGCCGCTGTTCCCACCGTTGTTTAGAGAATGACTCTTCTTAGTCTTCTTCGCAGATGCACCACCCTTCCCAGCTCCGCCGTTGTTGAGAGAGAGACTCTTCTTGACAGACATGGCTTCTGGGTTCTGTTGGCTGAGAAATGAGTGGTTGAAAAGTAATGCAGTAGTTGCTAGAAAATCAGCAAGCTGGTCTAATTTATAGGAGATAGAGAATTGTATTAAGGCAAGTAATTAACATTCGTGTTCTAAAATCTAATGCGTATGAAATCCATTGACTAAGACTCTTTCAAAATATTCCATTGATAGCGTCCACCAAAGTTAACCTTTAGTGGTTTTAACATATAAATCTGTTCATCTTTTTAACCATGGGGTGCAGCTGAGATGAGATATTAGCACATGCCTAAAAGATTAATTAGTTAAAAATCTTCCCGGCAAAAAACACTGACCATAAAATTGTAATGTTGACTTTGATTTTTTTTTTTATAATAGAACTGGTCACGGTTCTTTGCACGATTGGATTTGAGGGGTTTCTTGAAATAAAGAACTTCTTCTTGTATATAAAACTTGCTCACCAAGTTTTGTCCATAGTTTAATTGTCTCGCCCAAAAACAACAACAATATATATATATATACTTTCCAAGACCTTAACCTGCTACTGTAGGCATGTGACAGGCTAATGAGTAATATTCCCAATCTTGTGGCAAAAGTCTGTGTGGTTTGCTGATGTGATTGTTATTATTATTTTTAAGTTGGGCTAAGAGCATTTACAATCATGCTTCCTATTTTTTAGTTCAAATTTAGCACAAAATACATAAAAACTATTTTAGGAGCTGTCTATAAAATTTGAACTCCAATTATACTCTCTAGTTTAGGGAGTTGTAAATACTATAATTAACATTAATTAAAAGTTTAAAGTATGCATAAAATAAAGCAGCATTAAATTATAGAGAGCCACTAGGAATTTTTTTTCTCTCCTCATATTTATGAGCTCCTAGAAATCTTTATATTTTAGGAGTTGGATAGGGAGCATGATTGGAGTTGTATTTTTCCAATTCCTCCCTAAAATTTGTCTAAGGAAGTGGTTTAGGGAGCCCATTTTGAATGGATGCTCTAATATTATTATTAAACAATAAATTATTGGTGGGCTATTGAGTAAGTTCGAAGCAAAATTAGTCCTAAGGTCTTGGAAAGTTTCCCCCATCATTGTTGCAAGGAATATAACTTTGGCCAAAAGTCATTTTTAGTCCCTATAGTTTGACACTTTAACCACTTTTGACCCTATAATTTTATATTTGTAACAATTCAAGGACATATTAAAATTTCCGTCAATTTCTTGAAGGGAGCAACAACATGCCCCTCACATGGAAGGGCAATTGTGTTAGCCTAAAGCCCCATGTAAAATCTTGTCTCTACCTCTTTCCCAGGGCGCGTGAAATTGACCATTTTGAAGCAAATTAGGATTAGGGCTCCTAAAAATATCGGCTGTTGTTTCCGTAAAGAAGCAACAACGATGGTGAAGTAGACATGTGAAATCAATGGAGGCTTCAATAATCCAAGTGAACTTGTAATCTTTAAAGGTACAGTTTTCTATGCGAAATTGTTTTATAACTTTTATTCGACTTTTCAATGCATATAAGTGGGTTCAATGCTTTTGTTTATTCCATTCTTTTGTGGCCTTGTTTTTTTGTTTTTTTTATTCGAAAGGCCTTGTTTTGTTATGTAACTTTGGGTTTGGAAAGTTATTGCTCTGTTGTTTTGTTCTTAATTTGTAAGGAGAGAGAAAGGGATGGAGGAGATAGAGATTGATTAAGTGTTGGGAATTTGGGATAGTGAAGGATGGAGGATTTTTGAGGTTTTGGTTGCCCATTTTTGACCCTGGGAAAGAGGTAGAGACTAACTTTTAGCATGGGGTTTTGGTCTGACAAAATTACCCCTACACGTGAGTAGCACGTGGTTGTTCTGTTAAAAAAATTGATAGAAATTTTATCTTGTCCTTGAATTACTATAAATATGAAACTACATGATCAAAAGTGACAAAATTGAAACTATAAGGTCAAAAGTAATTAAAGTGCCAAACTACAGAGACCAAAAGTGACTTTTGGCTTAAAACTTTCCACAATAATTGAACTCTTATTGTAGGAAAATAAAAGCTCATTTGGATTAAAAACCACACCTTCTTTCTTTTATTGTTTTATTTTTTTATTTATAATCAAACCCAAGTTTTTTTCTATTATTATTTAAAGGAAGAAGAATGTTATCACTTAAGTTAATATACTTAGGGCCCATTTGAGAGTGCTTCTGGAAGAGCTGAAAGCACTTTTTGACAGCCAAAAGCTCTTTTGACCGCATTTGACAAAAAAGTTTAGAAGTGCTTATGGGTCATAGAAACGTTTTCTAAAGAAGCACATGCCTTGTGCTTCTTATTTAGGAAGTACTCCCAAGTGCTTTTGATTTCTTATGAAAATTTCAACATCTTTATAATAAAAGCGCTTTTACTAGAAGCGATTATTGGCAGAAGTGATTCCTAAAGAAGCAGTCACACCACAAAGAAAACAAAGACTAGTCCCTTGTAACTAATTGTAAAACAAAACTAATCCTTACAACGCAACCGTCAACTTTTTTTACCTGAGTTTTGAAAATAACGTGTGTAACTCATTTTACAGATGAGAAAGAACTCACTTAGCTTGAGTCGAATAAAGATTCAAACATATATTTTTATTACAGAACTAATCAAATAAAGAGTCGACAAGTAGATGAATAATTGTTGAGTGAGGTTACTACAGTGGTTGTGTCCCTCCTCCTTCCCCCTGCTTTCTTGGCACATGATTTCTTTTCTCCAAATGTAACCCAAAAAAAAGTAGACAGATAATTGGGCTAAGTTGACGCAAGTGATAAGACCCTCTTCACTTAAAATTCAGGCCTTCCGAAATGGGCTTGTAAACAAACCCATAAAAATAAACCAACCCAGAAAAGAAACCAAAAAAATTGTGTGGGGTCAGGTTCCAAGCTGGCGGCTGAGTAGGAAATAGGAACCTTTCAATGTGACGCAAACTGTCCACCCATATATATTTAAGGCACAACAAAGTCCTCTCCTTCAACTTCTCTCCCTCGTTTAAAGATTCCATTTTTACGTTAATTAGACCCAGTTGAAAATTTCTACGCTTTCTGAAACTTCCTCCTCATCGATCAACCCAGTCATGATCCCTGAATAGTAATTTCTCTCTCGCTCTCTCTCTCTCTCTCTCTCTCATGAACAATTGCATGCATGTCTACATGTTATCACCTTTTTTGTCATAGCTTAGTTTCTGTGTGATTGTTTTATGGCTGTTGATAATGTTAACCCTGTTCAATTTGATTGGATTTGGATTTTGGTCAAACCCAGAAAATTTTGTTTTTGTTTTTGTTTTTATTGAAGGGTTTTTTTATTTTCAACTTTTGGGTATGTGGGATGGCTTTTGATTTGGCCATTTGATTAGAAATTGTTTGTTTAGCACAATTGTTTAGTAGTATCTTAAAAAACTGGAAGAAAATTCTTACGAAAATCAATTTTGTGGATCCTTTTTTTGGGGATCACATTTCATTTCAAGAAGCTACCTGCAATTTTGATTGTAGTGAATACAAAAGCTGTAAAAACAATGTATGAGATCCATGGACTCTGGTAAAGAAGATGAATATGTTAGTCATGCTTTTGAAATGATGATTCTTTCTGCTGTGGCTTGGTGTTTTCTTAGGCACCTATAATCTCCTTGAGTTATTTGGATGATATGCTGCCATGGAATTCATATCTTTGCTGCCTGTATAATTTTGTCTCAATTTGAAAAAAACATTCATTAGATATGCAGGGCATAGTTGTTGACATATTCTGACAGAGTAGGTGTTTTTGCTAATAAGATTTGATGATATGTTAATGTTTTATTTTAGTTATTTCCCCGTAGTTACCGTACCAAAGCATAAAGTCTGAGGTTCTAATTAGTTATTTTCCTCCATTTTGCAGTGACTATCTTTTCAAACTTTTGCTCATTGGAGATTCCGGTGTGGGCAAGTCATGCCTTCTACTGAGATTTGCGGTAAAAGTTCAACAATATTATATATAGGATGATGGTTTTCTTTTTGCCACGCTTCTCTTATACACACATTAAATTCTTATACCTTCTCCCTCAGTCATCTCTTTGTATTCATCCTAAATTTTAATCATAACTATTTTGTAACACGCGATACATAAATGTATGCTTGTGATCTGAGTTGATTGAGCCAAATGCTGATGTCTGATTTTCTTTGATCTTTTATTGACAATTCCACTCTCACCTTGTGTAGGATGATTCTTACATTGACAGCTACATAAGTACCATTGGTGTTGACTTTGTAAGTACAGTGGCATAATATAGCACTTCTGATGTTTGGTTATTTTGATGTCATGGCAGTGATCTCATCTCTTTGTTTCCTCTATTTAGAAAATTCGAACTGTGGAGCAGGATGGGAAAGTTGTCAAACTTCAAATAGTAAGTATATTTTTTATTAAGGCTGGATTGGAATCGAAGTTCCTTAGCTGAAAAAATATGAAATCTCCATTTCTTCTGAATAGTGGGACACTGCTGGTCAAGAACGTTTCAGAACGATTACAAGCAGCTACTACCGTGGTGCCCATGGCATCATCGTAAGTATTAATTCACCTCTTTGTAAGGTAGATTTTTGGTCATGCAAGCTTTTCATAGGATGATCTTCATGAATGTGGTTTTTGAAATTATTTGCTAGCTTGTCTATGACGTGACGGACCAAGAAAGCTTCAACAATGTCAAGACCTGGCTGCAAGAAATTGATAAATTTGCGGTTGGAAATGTGAACAAGCTCTTGGTTGGAAACAAGAGTGACTTAGCTGGCAAGAAAGTGGTCTCTTCTGAAGCTAGCAAGGTATCTTAGCTGCTAATTAATCTTATTTTGTTATCATGTCGTGATGAGTTAAATAAGCATGCACCATTGATCAACTTTACGTATTCAAACTTTATGTTGTTCACATTCTTCTTACCCCAAAACCCCACTGTTTTTAAAAGGCATTTGCAGATGAGCTAGGAATTCCATTCTTGGAAACCAGTGCCAAAAATTCGACTAATGTAGAGCAGGCATTCATGACTATGGTTGCAGAGATAAAGAACAGGTGAGTTCATCTCCATGTTACTTTTTTCATATTTCTGATTGATAAGGGCATTTCAGATCAAGAGTTTAGTAAGATAAATCTGTGATCTGTAGTACTGGAACAACTGCAATGGTAAAACATCAGTATTTTTATACAGCATCGGTAAATATTTTTTTCTTCGGGTTGCAGGATAGCTACCCAACCAATGAGTGCCAACAAACCATCCACTGTGCATATGCGTGGACAGCCAGTCGTCCAAAAGACCACCTGCTGCTCATCTTGATTTATCAGCGAAGATAAGATGAATGTGTTCTTGATGGTGGTGGGAAGCTTGCAGAAACATGTGGTTTTGCAATGGACCCTTATTTGACTGCAAGCCTCCTTATAATATGTACAGCAGATTGTCATGATACTTGGCTCCCCATTCATTCGTTGGTTTAGAAAGTCAAGAAATTATTCGAATAATAATATAGTCAACGAATCTTTAACAATTGTATGTCATATTATCACTGTTCATTTTT
The DNA here is from genome assembly GCF_002207925.1 of Prunus avium. Next base: position 274,600 of record NW_018922620.1, read on the forward strand.
AAATTTATCTATATTTGATTTGATCAGTTACATTTTCTTTATTCAAAACTGAACTGGTTTGTTTGGACATGGTGATTTGTTGTTCTGAGAACCTCTAATGTCCTCCGGTCAGGAGTTTTTGCTGTTGGGCATATACAAAATTACCATATGAAAATTAACGGAGTATTTTGATTGGTTATCGATTAGTTGGTTGTTAGTGTCCATGCCGAAATTTTGCTAAATGATTGGTCGATTTTTTTTTTTTCATATCCAGGAATATTTTGCAAAACAAACTGAATAAAATCCCCAAAATCCGAATACATAGTTTTCAAGGACGATCCAATCAAATCCAAAATCATGAAAAGAACACTAGTGTATCAGCCCCCTATAACTCACTTCCTGCCATAGACTCTAACAGCTTGCCTGTTCCTCTTCTTGACACCAGACTTGGCAACCTTGAGGCTCTTGTGAACAAGACTCAACCTTGCGAGGGCTGCTTTTTTCAGATCTGGCCTGTAGTGGTTATCTGCCACCTGCAATGAGGGATACAAAATGAATAACAGAGAAACAACAAAAGGGAAAACCTAGACAAGGCAAATATAGATTCATGCAATCAATACAATACAAATACATTATCATCCTTGAAGGATACCAACATATGCGGGACCAACAATAAAAAAAACTAAACCCTAAAAACACAATGCGTGCAAGCGTAACAAGAACATTTCATCGAAGAAACCATTATAAATAGTGTATCATACATGTTAAGGCTCATCACTGAAATATAAACCTACCAAGTATTTTCTTAAAAAAATAATCATTCAAATCCTTGAGATAAACCAATTTCAGATTTTGACCAGAAAAATAGTGAAGGTTACCTACATATAAGAGATTAACAAGGAGAACCCAATCTAAAGAAGACAATGGATGCTCAGAAGCCAAGCGTAACAAGAGTATTTCACTGAAGAAACCATTACACAAATGATCCTTCTTACATGTTAAAGGCTCATCACTGCAGCACAAACCTACAAACTTCTTAGTAAAATAATCATTCAGATCCTTGAAAAAGCATGAAGCTTACCTACATATAAGAGATTAAAAAAGAGAACCTAATCTAATAAAAAAGACTATTCCTACTCCGCTATACTGAGGGATATGGCTGCTGCTGTGATTTGAAGTGTTTTTTTCGCATCTTGTGTTCTTTGGGTCTTTCTGTGTGTAGCAGTCTCTGTGTAGTTTGGCTGGTGTCTTTGTTTTTTTAGTCTGTTTTTTCTGTTGTTGTTCGTTTGGCTTGTGGATGCCTTATCCACTTGTGTGTTCCTTTTCGTTTCTTTCAATAAATTTCGTTTCTATTAAAAAAAACAAAGAGAACCTAATCTAATAAAAAAAGACAATGCACGCTCAGAAACTAAGTGTAACAAGAGTATTTCACTGAAGAAACCACTACAAAAATGATCCTTTAACTGCAGTAGAAACCTCCAAGTATCTTCTTAGAAAAGTAATCATTCAGATTCTTGAGATAAACCCTATTTCAGATTTTTCCAACAAAAGGCATGAAGCTTACTTACATCTAAGAGATTAACAAAGAGAAACCCATCTAATTAAAAGGACAATAAACGCTCAGAAGCGTAACAAGAATATTTCACTGAAGATATCATTATAAATGATTCTTCTAACATGACATGTTAAGGCTTATCACCAAAGCATAAACCTACAAGTATCTTCTAACATGTTAAGGATCACCAATGCAACAAAAACTTGCAAGCATGTTCTTAGTAAAATAATCATTCGGCAGAGCAAAGCTTCAAACTTTATTTACCTGGTTTGCGACTGCCTTGGCCATCCTGCGAAACTCCTGTTTCATCACAGACTTATGGAGCAAAGCAGCAGGTTTGTTCTGCTTCTTGGTCTTAGTTGTTGCCAACAACACAGATTGATCTTTACCCACAGCCTCAATGGTCACAGTTTTCTTATTTGCCAGCCCTGATCGAAAACCACCTCAATTAAAAAACAAACTCAAACAGAAAGCAAACAAAATGGGATGTAGAGAAATGTACCAGAGTGCTTGTAGGTGTTGAGATTGAGGAGATTGTTGGGCTCCTTGCTGAACCGCACACCGGCGTGGCTTCTCCCGAACTCCTTCACCAGAAAAGAGTTGTTCCTCTTCACTATCTCCCAGATCAGTTGCCCTGGCACCGTCGCCATCTCCCAGATTTTGCTTTTGCTGCTCAGATTGGGGGTTTAGGGTATAGGGGGAGAGGAGATTGGGGGTTTAATATTAACCTTTTATATGTATGCTGAAACCCTAATTCATTTATTCTTTGGACCCGAGGGATATCATTTATTTTCACATATTACGCTTATGTCCTCTGTTGTGTTGTTGACCGGGTTTGTATTGGGCTGATTATAATTGGGTCGGATAAGTCGAGGAATCGTTGAATTATATATTGCATCTGATCACCAATGGGTAAGAGCATTTCCAGCAGCTGACTTCAGCCCGGGTAGGACAGGGCCCAATCCCAGGTCAGAGCTTCCAGTGGGCCAAGCTTGCCAGGGCAAGCTGTGGGTCTCACGTAATCAGGCCAGCCCGCAGGCCAAATCAGCCTGACCTTGAGCCCAAAGGCAGCTGACATCATGACTGACGCCAACGCTCAGGTTTTAAAAAGATTTACCGTTGGCACGTGCGTTAAAAAAAATTTGAATTACCGCGCGCTGACGCCAGGCTGGAGTCAGCCCTGACGTCCACCAACGGTAACACGCCACTGGCGTGTTCTGGTCGCTCCAATCGTTTTTTCCCTCAAACTCAACGGCTGCCCTTTTTTTAGGCTTAAAAAAATGAAAAAAAATTCAATTTTTTTTTTACAAATTACCAAAAAATTATGGAATTTTTATCTATAAATACCTACCAAATCCTCATACATTTTCTTCTCCTTCTATTATTTTTCACTTTCTACACAAAATTTTCTTCACTTTCAATTTTCATTTTTATTCACCATCTTATGGCATCTTCCATCGAAGGCGGAGGGACTTGCACAACCATGGAAGATGTTCTGTTGTGTGAGTCTTGGGTCCAAGTTGGTCATTGTCCGATTATTGGCAATGAGATGAAATTCTGTCATATGTGGAAAAATCTTATCCGAAAATCTTATCTGTGAATTTTATGCGAAAAATTCATTCGAATTATAAGATATGAATTTTATAATAAATATTAACACGTGGGAACTGAAAATCTTCTCCAAATTAATTGTTTAGGTAGGAAAAAAAAAAATTAAAAGTGAATAGTATTTGCCCTTTACCATGACAATAGGTGGAAACACACCTTACACCGGGCCCACCAAAAACACCTCCTTAGGAGGGGACTACTAATCCCATGTGGAAAGGGAGGATTAGCTAGTCCCAATGCTCACCAATGTATAAAATGCATATATTATATTGTAAAATTTATAACATATATTATTATTATTAAACTTACTTACACATATACTATAATGTACATATATACATGTATATACATGTATATATATATATATTATAAAATACACATATATATATATATATATAGTCCTGATCTCTTGGACCACAGGAGTCCAAGAAATTGTGGTCACCTATCGTTGGATATTAATCCAATGGTTCAAAAAAAGTTTCTTAAAAGGAGTGCAAGAATGAGTGAACCGTTGAATTTACATCCAACGGTGAGTGACCACAAATCTCTTGGACCCCTGTGGTCCAAGAGATCAGAATTGTATATATATATATATGTACACATACATGTATATACATGTATATATATATATATTATAAAATACACATATATATATATATATATAGTCCTGATCTCTTGGACCACAGGAGTCCAAGAAATTGTGGTCACCTATCGTTGGATATTAATCCAATGGTTCAAAAAAAGTTTCTTAAAAGGAGTGCAAGAATGAGTGAACCGTTGAATTTACATCCAACGGTGAGTGACCACAAATCTCTTGGACCCCTGTGGTCCAAGAGATCAGAATTGTATATATATATATATGTACACATACATGTATATACATGTATATATATATATATTATAAAATACACATATATATATATATATATAGTCCTGATCTCTTGGACCACAGGAGTCCAAGAAATTGTGGTCACCTATCGTTGGATATTAATCCAATGGTTCAAAAAAAGTTTCTTAAAAGGAGTGCAAGAATGAGTGAACCGTTGAATTTACATCCAACGGTGAGTGACCACAAATCTCTTGGACCCCTGTGGTCCAAGAGATCAGAATTGTATATATATATATATGTTTATATTATTTATAATATACATATATACATGTATATACACATACATGTCACATATATTATAAAATACATATGTACACATACATATATACATATTCATAGATAGTTTTGAAAAATTTATATATATAGTCCTAGTCCAAGCGTACACCAAACGCAGGATAAGTGTTATCCAACTAACCAAGCCAAGCCAAGCCAAGCCAAGATAGTCCCTAAGCATAATCTATGTCAAGACAGTCATGTGTACCAAACGAGCCCTAAAGGAATTTGAATTTGGAACATCATCTAACATTTGAAAAAAAAAAAAAAGCAATTGCGTCAAGAGCTAGTTGATCTACATGTTGCCTCTGTATTGACAAACTGTACATTCATAAATTAAATTCATGACTAATGATTCAAGTTAAGCTCAAGTAGGTCCATATCAAAATAACGGATTGAGATTGGATGATCTGACAAAATAATGAACGTGGTCGGGCAAGTGTCCTCTTCCAAGAAAGGGGACTTCCTTGGCATGATTGACTTCAAAGTGATAAAAATTCGTACTAAAATTTCATGGAAATGTTCATTCTTCTTAATTGGCAAATCACAATTTGACATATATGTAGATATTTTTCTTCGTTTCCTTTTAGTGAGCTATTTTTTGCATAAAACAAGGCCCGAAAGAACAGCTTCCTGTTGCTAGTTTCTTCTTCTAGTTTCCATTCTTCCAGGATATCAAGAAGGTTAGGAGATTCTGTTGGGTTCCAAGAGAGGCCACACAAAATGCTGTAGGTTCCTACTAGGGTTTATGACACATGCGAACTAGCTCTTTAGGGTTTTGATGTTAACTTGAAATTAATATAGACAGTCCAAAATTATCCATGTTGTGGCATGTGGTAGACTTGTAGCGGTAGGTAAGGTAACGTGGTCATGTGATTATTTTCTTATTTTGCAGAACAATATCTCACTTCTTTTTTCGGGAAATGAAACTTGTGGTCTGTAATTGTTTGTAATTCGAAATTCTTGACAATATAAAATCTAAAATCTAGCTTCCAAAATAGATTTCACCTTTTTTCCTGTTAAATAGAGGCCAAAGAGGAGAGGAAAATCGAATTCTAAAGTGGGAAGATAAACTACTCTCAAACCACTCGAGCTACAAATCACTTAAAATATTCATCTGCTACCCTTCATTCGTAAACTAAAAACTCAAACATAGTGTGCCAGCACAGACACACGCGCAGTAGAAATGCAACAAACAGGAAGAAGCAGCCTAAAATGATTCACAAAGGCACACAAGAAAGCTGCAACAGTACAGTTCCGAAGAATTCGACTTTGTCACATACATCACACAAACACAAAACAAGATTAAGTAGCAGAAGAAAGTGCAATGCATCGATTTTAAGCAAAAATTAAAATTTGATTGTCTTAGGAATGAACTGTTAAGCACGTCCAACAACAGAAGCAAGCTGGGAAATAAAGTTGTTGTCCCACCTGATGAACCTGAATTCATAAATTAAATAACCAAATATCAGGTCATCAAATACCTAATGCTATTACACCTCAACTAATGTTACATTATATACAGAGAAAAAAGCAGAGCCTCCATTGACTGACTGCTCCTACAACAACGCAGTATCACGGAATTGTACAGATGGATTCAGCCTTAAAGGGCAGCAGAGTTAATGGTGCTGCAAACTTAACATGGCCAAATAAATGAGAAGCAGCAACTAGGCTGCAGAATTGAACCAAAACCCCTGAATAAAGAACTACATTCACAGGAAGAATCCATCCACTGCAACATTTCTTTCCCCAAGAGAAACTTATTCAAGTGTCACTTGATTTTAAAACCCGATGTGTTGGTCGGGCCAAACCATTCACTGCTTCATTTATCCTACTAAACACTAATTTAAGGGGGATACAAGCTATTACAGGACCCTGTGGCTTCGCAGCCAGTGGTTTCGTCACTTCAGATTGCTTGTGACCGGTCAGTGAAGATAGTTTCCGAGTCTTTTTTGGCTGCAGCCCAGATTTCTTTGTTTTGGGAGATTTATTTGGTGAATTTTGAGGTTGCAATGCCAAATGCTTGCCTGGATTTCTTCCAATTTCTGCTTTTGGCTGAATTGCATAACCTATTTTACCAACTTCCCGATCGCATTCCAGTTTGCTCAACATGATGTCACAACAGCCATCACCCAAAGCCTCAACTGTTAACGGGTGACCAACAATGGCTTTACCATTCAATTTACTCATAAGGGAAACCAGCGGGACATGCTGCGGCCGGTAATTTGATTTCACCTCAAGTTTGACATCATATAACGAACCATCAGAGCAAACATTGCGGGCAGTAGAATCTGACGTCTGATATCTTGCAGGCACTGTGAAGCGGGACTGCCGATAGGGAAGTGACCTTTGAATTGGTCCATCAGCCAATTCAGTAACCTGTTTGGACTTTGCTTGTAATGTGCAATTATATGCACCGGAACCACTAATGCCTTTGCAATTGACTTTCTGGTCAGAATCCTGAGACAATCCATCAGAATGCTCAATGCCGGCCGAATAAGCATTGGATTCTTCATCCACGTCCATATACCTTCTTGAGTCATGTTTTCTATCTTTACTTGTTTGTCTTGAATTCCTCTTTCCTTTTGACTGCCACTTTGAACTACCTTTTTCTATACTTTGGCCGATATCATGCAAGGCTGCTGAACTCGTAGAACCGGATTCATTAATTCTCTCATCTCTCAAAGATACAGCTTCAGCTTGACTGCTTTGACTAGATTGCCTTCCCAATGCACCAATTTGAGGCTTCCCCGATGAACAAACTGCAATTATAGGAGAATAACCTGGTAGATAGAGATGACAAATCAGCTAGGGAGAACCAGACCAATTTTTGTCAGGTCCACATCAGGCACAAAAGAAAGACAAGCTAATTAATTTGCTGCAATTAGCAAGGAAAGGATAAAGAAAAAGGAGAGGGTGACAGAGTTGCAGGAGCACCTAAATGTAAAATGCAGGGAAATTTGAATACTGCAAGACATAATTAATAGCAAGAAAAAGGCTAAAGAAAATGGAGAGAGTAAAGGAGTTGCAGGGTACCTAAATGTAAACAATGCAGGCACGTTCAGATAATAAAAGACATAACTAATAGCAAGAAAACGCCTAGAGAGAATGGAGAGAGTGACAAGTCGCAAACGTAACTAAATGTAAAAAATGCAATAAATAGATAATACAAGACATAATTAAATCCATATCCTTACCCAACAACATAGGGTAACAAAGTTCCTGAAAACAAATGTATAAGTGTTTGAATTACCATTACCTGAAAGGTCTTTTTCCTCTCCAGCAAATGGCACATCAAATAACCTATCTGAAGAATCATTCTCAGCTAACCCAGATATGCTCTCATTCTCCTTGATTTTTCCATTAATACAGGAAGCACCAAAAGCTCGTTCAGGAGCATTTGTAGAGGCTCCATTCTCACACGAAATTCCATTGTGGTCCACAGATAAACTCCCTTTTGACTCATTTGATTCTAATCCAGAAACCCTGCCATCAGATAACCCTTGAAGAGGTGAACCACATGAATTTTGAAATTGGTCACACGTAACTGGAATAGACACCATTGCAGTACTCTCCAACACCTTTGTCAATGGTCGGCTGCGGTTTTTTCTTTTCAAGACTTCATTAGCATTTGCCACTTGAGATCTCTTCCTTTTCAGTGATGAAATACCTTTGCTTCCATTTACAGGACTTCCATTAGGCACGCCATTCCGAGTGTTTGAATCTAAGAGTGAAGCACTGTCCTGTTGAACTAGTTCAAGAAGCCCTCCTGTCTGGACTGACTTTTTTGACACTACACCCATTCCCAGGTCCTCGAGTCCTCTCATGCGCTTAACTCCTTCTGTTCCATCATCCTCTGAATCATTTGGCGTTCTTCTTCTCCTTCCCTGCACAGTTTGCAACTTAGAAGAACTGATATGATTTGGCTCTTCAAAAGATATACCAGATTGAGATAATTCTGGTGCTGAGTCTGAACTGTTTTCAGAATCACTCACATCATCAACCATAACTTCATTCTCCTCGCCGGAATGTGACATGGCAGGTGATTCTCTTGCTGAACAACCATGCTCACCACCTGAATTACTCATCCGAGCACTGAAGTCCAAATTATCCTTGCCTAGGCGAGCATTCTCAATTTCAAGAGCATGGATAATGGCATCTTCCCTGCGTGCATATTTCACTGCTTTTTTATTGGAGCTAGCTGCATGGGCCTTTGCTTTTTCAATGCATTCATCATACTCCCCACAACGAAAAGCTTTCACCCTCTTGGATCTTTCAAGGTTATACCAGTCCCTAAATCAATAAGATCAAGATCAGACTATGTTCATAAATCAATATTAAGCTAAACGCCTATACAAGGAGTTTTAAATTTGTTTCGAAAACAAACTTTCCCATAACCCTGAATCACAACGACTAAATATGCCTTGAAAACGGTAAACCAAAACCTCTATCAATGATTCGAGACCCACAGCAAGGATCTATTACTGTTAATGTAAAACAATCCAGAGAGTACAAATATTATTTCCTTGGTAATTTTCCCTCATGTATGAAGCCCCAGTCTAATCAACCTACAAAGCCTCAAGCTTCAGCAATGTGCCTTACAAGTACCTCAAAATCTAATGCTCTTCTCTTCAAGGGAAAATCTCTATACATCACTACAGTACCACATAACGGAAATAATGTTCCAGTCCAGCAGTGCCCTATTCTCACTGTTTGAATTCCCCACATAAATTAACTCCATAAAGTGCTCATGTAAGGCTATCTCAGATATAATGACATTAAAGATTGAATTGTTCCAGAGTCACAATTAAAATCAAGCCCTAGTTTTGTTATTTCAGAGCATGAAATAACATTACATCCTTTCACTCCTCTGTCCTAGTAATAATCAGATCTGAGAATTAAACCATAGATTAAGACTCTCATTCTCCACACATTAGGCCCCTAAAACTAGGGCCCAACAGAAGAAAAGATCAAGATGATAAAAAACGCCTGAAGTGAACCATAGCAAGACATTTTATGATATATTTGTTGCCACAAAACCACAATCTCCAACTTAATATTTATCCTTTCCGTGCAAAAAAATTTCCTCTTGAATTATATCCCTTTTTCCTGTAAAATTGTGTAAAGAGAGCATTTTCTTCTTGCATCACAAACAGTAGTTATCCATACATCACATCACAAACTTGTTCAAACTTTCAAAGGTTATTTTCCAAAAATAATCTTACAAGAATGTATTCTCAAGCTTCAAGCCTACCATCCTTTCCTTTTTATTGGAACCACCAACCTACCATCTAAGCAAATTTTTTTTTGCAGAGAGAATGCATCTATTCTGACTGCGTAGTGTTATAATGCACAAGGGGCACATAGTAGGTAGCAGAGAAAACTTAACTAATATCACAAGTAACAAATTCACACTTACTGTAAGTTAATCGACATCATTAGCTTAGTATATTTCAACCTATAAACATAGAGGAAAGAACAAACAAACAGTGAACGAAGTGAAATGATAAGCCAGTTGAGTTCAACCTTTCTTGAAACACCAAAGGAAACAACAATCCCTTAACCCAAACATTAAAAAAGAGAAATAAGAAGCGACAGTAAACAAGCAACGCTAAATCCATGAACCCATAAAACCAAATCTCTCCCCCAACACCACCTATGAAAATCTTAAGCACAAGGCATTTCCAAGTGTGATAAATCCAGTTACACAAAAATGTAAATCTACTTAATCGAAAATCTGAAAAACAAAGACGGTAAGACAAATTCAAATCAGAAAATGAAGCAGACAACCGCGTAGGGCTTTAAAACGAAAAAAGAAAGCACTCACACGCTTGCGTCGTCGCGGCCCAGAAGCTTCACCGGGGTGCCCGATCTCGGAGAAACCGCAGAACTGTCGGGCAACTCGTCCAGACCCATTATCCGACCGGGCCACCACGACCCGTTTCTGCGTCGGACCCAAACCAACCCACCCACCGACGCATCAATGCTCTTGTTACTAGTCTCACTAGAACTCCCCATCTCAACCATACCCACCAGAAAGAGATAAAGAAAAAAAAGAGTTGAAACCCAATAAAACTCTGATCTCAAAAATGCAAAATTTCAATATCCGCCTTCCATTCTGAACCAAACACGAGTTTTGAATATCGCCCAGAGCCTCAGTTTCACGGAAAAATGCATAAACTCTCAACCTAAATCACTATAAATTAAAAAGAAAACCCATAAAAAAATTAGAAAATTTTAAATCTGCATGCAACACAAACCCCAGAAACAAACAAGGAACATCCAGAAAAATTAGGAAATTTTTATATCAAAACCCAAGAGAGAAGAAAATGAGATAGAGAAGGAGGGCCTAATATGAAGGGTTTATGGAGAAAAGAACACACAGAGGGATCTAAAAATGATGTTTTACAAATATTTTATATTTTTATTTGTTTTCTGGGTGTGGTTTTCTGATCTTCCACTAGTGGATTTAGCTTTGAAATCTTTTGTTCAAGCTCGCTTGTGTGGGTCTGAGAGTGTACGGACACACAGAGAAGAAAGGGGGAAGATAGAGAAATATGAAAAAAAAAGCTTTGTGTTTGGATCAAACCCGCAACTTTTTGGTATCTTTTTTTTTTTTTTCAACACAGAGAGAGGTTCTCAGATATGAGAGAGAGAGAGAGAGAGGGGTTGCAAGTGAGGTAGAGAGAGATACAGAGAAAACAGAAAAGAGAGAAGACACAAATGAGTTATATACGGTTTGTTAGGTTTCAATACCATGTCAGCTGAGAGGTCTTGAAAGGAGGACCCATACTTAATGATGTATCGTAATTTTATGATACAAGTGTTATGTTATTTTGTTAGACTGTCAATTGAAATCGTAAATTTTAAAAAAAAAAATTGATTAATAATCTATAATTATAAGTTTCACAATATATATATGTTATTTTGTTAGACTGTCAATTGAAATCGTAAATTTTAAAAAAAAAAATTGATTAATAATCTATAATTATAAGTTTCACAATATATATATGTCATACGACACTAACTTAGATTAGATATTAACAATTCATGCACATATGGTATTCATTTTTATTCCTTATGTATCTCAATATATTTCTATGTGACTTAAGGATTTAGCTATAATGTGATCATCAAAAGTTAGTATAGAGAAAGAATGTTTTTTTTTCCTTCAAACAACTCCACACGTTATCGTATCATGTTGTTATTTTGAACGGTTGATCATGTTATTTGATTCTACCCATACCGAATCATTAGATTGTGTTTGTTTACAATAGTTGTGAAAACGTATATAGTATAAGTTTAATTTTATGGATCCAAAATTATTGTGTATTCGAATAGTTTAGCAATGTATCATGTTAGATTCTTTCTACGTCGGCAATGAATGATATTAAAACATTACAAACTCTTTGGTTGCATTTGGTTTATGGGAAAGCAGGCTTGGGAATGAGAAATCAATTGCTTTCCCATGTTTGGTAAGTCCAGGCATAGGAAATGGTTGTCTGACACATGAGAAAATAAGAGGAAAATGTAACTCTTCTCCCCCCTTGGGTTTCATTTTCCCTCCTTCCTCCTTGAGTCAAAGTGGTAGATTCATGAGAGAGAGAGAGAGAGAGAGAGAGAGAGAGAGAGAGAGGAGGTGGATGGGTTGGTCGAGGAGTGTGGCGAGGAAAGGGTAGGGGACCGGTTGGCAACGGGGGGATAGGGGTTGATGTGAAAACCGAGGGTGCAAGGAATGATTGTAGGGTTCATTTAGGTTGTTTTGTTGCTTTAGGGTATTTATGTTGAGTTTGTTGGCTTTGTTTGGGATTATGCTTAAGTGTGTGGTGATGTGGCTTAGTAGATTTAGTGCGGCTTTTATCCGCTTTAATTTTGTTAGATGTCATATTGATGTTTTTGATTGTATTGTTGAAGTTTATCTAATAAAGTTTATTTTTTATCCAAAACACAATACTTAATATTTTGAAGGGGGTGTTGTATGCAATTAATCCTTGTAAGAATGATTTACAATTGAGCTTAAAGGTCCATCACGCTCCATTCCTTGCCTCAACTCAAGTTACACTGCTTGTCTACGTGTCTTCCTATATCATTTACATGTGGGTGCTTTGGATTTTATTTGAATTAGTCATTTTATCTAAAATCGTCTTCTAATACCTGTTTTCTTTATTTGCCTTTTCAATCTTTTTACCTTAATAGAATTTGATTCTGAAATGATGAAAAATTAAATCATAAGTTATCAAATTTGTAATATTGAGAAAGTTAATAATTATAATGAATTCTTTTTTTTATATATACAGATATTATAATGAATGCTTAAGTATTTTATCCTATAAAGTTAAGTTATTTAAGGTTAATCATCCTTGATAGAATATTTAGCTCCGTCACTAAGCATGCATCAACAACAACAAAAAAAGTGGTTAGCTAGTCTTTGTAAATTCATCCTTTTTTTATTTTTTGGCTCTGAATCACGAGGTGGTCTTGGATGGGCCCCAATTATGGGTGGCACCTTTAAGACTTAACCACAACCCAGACTAATCCCCGTTCACACCGGGTCGGCCCATAAGGGGTAAAATGCTGGCCAAAGTGGTGATTCCATACGAGAGCAGGGATTGAACCCCTAACCTCTCTTAAGGAATGAGAGTGCCGAACCACTCACACCAACCACCTTGGTTTGTAGATTCATCTTTCACTATGGTGTATTCGTCTATTTATTTGATCAAAGTTATATAAATAAATAATGTTTAATTTGATTAGTTTTCCGCGAGAATTATCAATAGATCACTAATTTAATTAGAGGAAAAGGTCCTTAAGTTAATCCTCATTCCTAAAAAATAAAATAACTTTTTTCAAAAAATATATATATATATATAAATTTCTGAATTAAAAATTCTTAGTTTGCATCTTTCAAAAATATCTTTATTTAGTTATATTTTAGAAATAAATTTTGGATGTAGATGTAGAAGACTAAAGAGGACACACCGACCCCGTTTTGGTGGTGAGATACAACACGGACAGGTATATATTAAAATCCCTACACTTGTCCCACATGCAGGCCAAGGGCCCCACCTTATTCATAGGATGACGTTAGGTCTTAGATGGACGGCTCTGATTAACTGATTGCTTCCTATTTTTTTTTGGTAAAGTACGACAATATTGCTTCCTATTTTCATAAACCGCATCATACGCTTTGTAAACAAAAAGATAAAATAAGAAAATAAGAATTTATAAACTTAAAATAATCGATAAGATAAGAAGAGCAAAACGCAGCGTCTCGAGTGACATAGGTTTTCTTGAGCTCGTGTAGTGTGGCTGATTTGGTTCGGAGACACCTCTGAGGAGCGAGAAGAGCCAAAATCAGACAAGCATATCAAGATCATGACGGGTAATTGATGTTAATTATACTCTTCTGCTAGTAAAGTTTGTTTCTTTATCGATTAGACGAACTAAGGGGTCTCGGTTTAGAGATTGTTGTATGACTTTTAGCTGCCCAATCAAGCCTATATCTTCTAAAAATGTCTTATTTTTATGTTGTTTTGTAGCTTTGAAATTTAAAATTATGAAATCTATTGATTGTTTACTTGGTTGTAGTTTGTTACTGATTTTGGTGTTGTATACTGTTTTTTGAGGGAGACTACAAATACCCAGAAGCTTCAATGGAATGCTTGTTTGGTGATTAAAAAAAAAGTGCTTTTGTTTATTTGGCCAATTGTGGAGGTTTTAGGGATATGGGTTTGGTAGAAATGTGTGAATTTTATCAAATAATTATGGAAGTTAACTCATTTTATGTTTAAAGCTATGAAATTTACTTCACTGTATGTTTTAAAACTACGTATACAGACTATATACAAGAGCAGGAGATGGAAATTGAAGCGTTGGAAGCAATACTTATGGATGATTTCAAAGGTATGTGGTGCTACAGACCAACATTTGTCATGACTTTTTTTTAATCTGTTGTTGTCCAGCTTATCAAACATTAACATTTAATAGGAATTTTCTGTTCTGTTGTTTTTCTTTATACCAGAAATTCACTCGGGTGAGAGTGGGTTAAACACTTCCAAGAGGTGTTTTCAAATAAAAGTAACTCCAGTGGTAGGTATCTCTGTCTTTAGGCATATCCGTTACCTTTTCAATTCTAATGGCATAATAATAAATTAACCCCACGAGTAGCAAATGCAATATTTTTATAATTGTTGGACACACACTCAAAATAATTTATCGTGTTTCATACTTTCTTGTACTTTAGTTGGGTAAAAGTAGACTAGAGTAGTTAATCAGCCACGTTTACTGAGCTCCTTTGTCCATTTTAAAAGCAAAAAGAGTAATTCCTGTTAGTGGCATTAGCTTCCTCCTTGTACAAGAATGATGTGATTGACTTCTATCCACTTCCAAAAGCTCAGAATGGTAATGAAGTGTCCAGCTTTACATCGATGCATCACATTTTAGGGCATATAAGTTTTTTCACTGGATCACTTTTCACATTTTTGGGGCATGAAAGAAATTCCTTGGAACTTGCATCTTTTTGCTCTTTCCTTCATCCAAGTGTATTGGGGCGTGATCTCAAATGCCAGATGAGATTTTTTTAGATTCTTCAACAGATCATGGCATTTCGCATTATTGTGCGGTAAACAACTTGCTTCTCACCCCATATCTGGTGCCCATTTTTAGGATCGAGATTAGTGATATTTGAGTAGTTAATGTCCTAGCAGCACCCTGACACATCTTTTACTTGATTGTATTGGGAGCAGGGTTCATGTAGCTTGTCAGGGATGGGTGTAACCAGGAAGGAAGCATTTATGTCATTAGAAGTAACTGGATAAATCTACGGAAATATATTTTTACAATCAATTGCTGCTTAGATGCATTGAGGTGGTCGCTCGTGTAGAGCTTGCTTCTTCTCTAGAAATCTGCATCTTCCTGTCTAAATCTCTTTATGCATGTCAAGCTGAAAATTAATACCATCTCCCAAGACATATGTCACTTGACATGTAACTTTCCTCTTATGCATTTCCTCGCTTTCTTTTCAACAGGATGATGAGGCAGATGAAGTAACAACTGCTCCAGGTTATTGTTTTTGCATTATGATGTTTTGAAGAATGTCTTTTATTTAGGAATTTCACGAGTTCCCTTCTGTTTTTTCTTCTGGTTTTTGTAGTTTGGATCTTTTACATTACATTTGGACATAAGTTATTTTGGAAACTTCTGTTTCAGTTCAGCTGGCTTTGATTTTCTCACACACAGAAAGATATCCAGAGGAGCCTCCGCTTTTGAATTTGAACAGGTATCACATTCCCATGCATAACACTGTGCAAATTTGTACTATGCTATTCTCCACTCAATGCGTTCATGCAACTGCATATTATACAGACACAAGAAGTACTAAAATAAACCTAAAAGAAACTAAAAGAAGTTTGGAAAAAACTACTCTTGGGTCTTATGAATTCAATGGTACAAATTCATTTTGATGGTATCCCTCTTCTATCAACGTTGTATTGTTCAGTTAGATTAGTTCTGTTAGCATTGTGTTGTTGAGTTAGGATGCTGGAAAGTCAGAACTGTGAATGCAGGGTTGTTTATAAAGATATTGTTGAAGTTCCAACTAATAGTTGATCTTTTCCCTCCAGTTTACGTGGTATACAAGGAGAACATCTTAGAATTTTGAAAGAAAAGCTTCAACAAGAGGTAATTCTTAGGCACTCTTTATTGCTACATGCATTCTTTTGTTTTTTCCTTCTTCTAGGTCAGTCTACTGATAATTAAATAGGCAGCATATTTTGATCTGTACTGAGGTGAGGTGTAATACAACTCAATGAATTATCTGAGTTTATCCAAATAATTCTGATTTTGATTCAAAACTTATATTTGACAGGCATCTGAAAATCTTGGTATGGCTATGATCTACACACTAGTTACATCAGCTAAAGAATGGCTTTCTGAGCAATATTGTCAAGACACTAGTATTGAGGATGCTGAAGCAGAAGAAGCAGCAAAGGATGATGTATGGATTTTCTCCTCCTTCATGAATTCTAATCATCTTGTGGCTATTTGTTTTCTAAGTCCTTAACATAATGGAGCTTGCCTCCAAGAGTTCCTGGAAAACTATGAAATATCCCAAAACCTTGCAAACCTGTTGAATGCAATGTTTTTGGTAAATTGTTGAACGTACAATGCGTTGGTTATTTATCATGCTCCTATATCAGCTGTCTGTAGTTAAGTCTTGCTGAGGTTTTTATTTAAAATAGCTGGGAGATTTTTTTTTTTTTGTGGTCAACTAGCTGGGAGGAGTTATGTCATGAAATCTTTGAGGCTGTTAATATGAAACTGCTAGCTATTCTCTCTGTTCAAGAGAACAATCCTCTCCCATTCTCTTTGTCCTGGAGGAATGGTAGTTGAGTTGTGTATCTGGAAAGATGAAGCTTCTAGAAGATAATTCATACTTTTTAAATGTGTTAATCTTGTTTCTTCTGCACCCTGCATTTTTCCCTGTGATTTCAGCTGAACTTGATAATGAATATTTGTGAAAACTGCATAAGCAGCTTCAAACTTTCCCATGGGATTTATTTCTTATTAAAAAATGGTGTATGCGCTATTTGCATCTTTGATAATGAGCGTCTTCCTGAAAGACATGTCTTAAGAAGCTGCTTCACACTTTTCTGCTCACCTCTCTTCCTCTTTTAGGTAATTGTACCACATGGAGAACCTGTTACTGTTGAAACATTTCTGGCATGGAGAGAGATGTTTGAAGCAGAATTGGCACTTGAGCGAGCCAAGTGAGTTTTTTTAATTTATTTATATAATTTCAAAGTAAGGTTTTGTTTGGTTAACTCTTTGAAGTTTCGTTGTTATAAAGCATGTGAAGGTGGGGATAGTAATATCATTAGCTGATTGTAGGTGATACAAATGCTTTCCTTTCTGGTATCTTTTCACCAAAGAGTTAGATGTATAGGGGAAGAAGAAGCGTGTGACGGATTAAATTCATTTATTATGTTTCCCACTTGTACTTTAGGCCCTTAGGTTGTACATGATAGATATATGACATTAGAGAGGGAAAGAAGGGAACCTGGGTCTTGGTTTAGCAGGTAATGCGGTGGTACGATTGGGATCCGTGGTTGGTTCAAATCCTACTGTTACAAAATATTCTTTTTGAGAAAGCAATGACAGTTCATAAGCCCTTTGACTGAGACTTCCCAGTCAAAAAGGAAAAAAGAAATTCAAAGGAAAACTTTCTTGAAAGTTAATACTTTCCAAATAGTAGATCATAGATGTATCTTTGCGTGTGCCTTTATTTTTATTTCTAACAGATGGTGATTGATTTCCAGGTTAATGCCTGAGGCTGCGCTTTCAGCACCCAAGGAAAAGAGGCTCACAGGTAGACAATGGTTTGAAAGTGGAAGACATGCTGTGGTAATTTATTTCCCCCCTGATTCTACCTTGCTCTCACATTGGTCAGTTTTGCACAAAACAAAAACCAGTATGTACAATAAAATATGTACTGGTTTCATGTTGTAAACATAATACAAGTGAAAATTGTTGGCTTATTACACTCTTACGCCAAAAGAATTGCAGCATTTTCTTGTTGGCACATATAATGGTCGTTTTGCAAAGAATAAACAATAAAATAGGTGAATTTTTCTCTCCTCCACAGAAAGGAGCAGCCCCAGCCACTGAAGGGTCTGATGAAGAAGATGTGGAAGACATCGACTTCGACGATGATGATTTTGAAGGTGATTCTCTCTTCTCTAAGCCTATTTAGTTTAATGTTGATAATACTAGAACCATAGTCGGACTGCCTAATTTTGTATACATGGATTAGGCTGATGAGTGTTTTTGTGTTCCAAATCTGATGAAGAAACCCTCTTGTCTTGTGGTTAATGGCAGATGATGAAGACGATATGCTTGAACATTATTTGGCTGAGAAAACCGACTCGTCATCCCACTCTTCCAAGAGAGAGACTAACTAGAGCACCATCCAATGAAGTATGCGCCTGCATTTGGCTTTGTCTTCATATGTATTTTGCGCCTGGCTTTAGGCGTCGAGGACAAATAGGACATGTGGTTTTATGACTACCATTATTTTTTGTAGAGAGCTGAGAGAAGAGTGGATTTTGCAAAAAGGAAAATAATTGGAAAACTTGTCTTTTAGGTGTGAATCAATATTTGTCATATTTATAGTCTTGTAACAAGTATCGATTGTAGATACATACAATATTGTTTTCGTATATTTTTATTTACAATTTTGATCTTGATTTTATACACATTTTGCTTATGTTATATATTTGCAACAAGAGAACACGAGGGTTGTTACCCCATGGATTAGCATCAGTGGTATCAAGAAAATCAATGGTACGAAAATTAACCCTACCATGCCAGATAAAAAAGAAGAAAAAACATGAAATTAATTAATACTGCCGTTCTCATTGGTCGAAAACCTGAATAATAGAAACTTTTAACATATTATTAGAATTTATTTCCAATCTCAGTCACTATCCAAAATATTCCACAAGGCAAACAAGTACTTTATGAAGTGCTCCCTGCTATGCACATTGAGGCCCTTCCTATCCTACCACTGAGCTACTACACAATTTTCACTTGCACTGCCTATTATAATTTATCCTTATCCCTTTTCCATGTCAGGGCTATTACAACATTACATATTATGTTACAACGGAATCTGCTATATCTCAAATACCACCTTGATCTTGAAATCAATATGGTAAAGCTGGTAAAGATCTACAGCTTGCAACGGAGAACCGCATGCATGTCTCGAAACTTCGTTCATCGTTGATGACACTGATCAGCTTTTGAGGAACATGCAAATAATTGTACAATTTTCTTCAGTTCTATACACATCCTTGATCGGTCATGGCTTGAGCAAGAGTCAGAAAAGCAGAAATGATAGCTCCATGTACCAAAGCCCTGTCAAGCACGTAAAATGGCACATGATATTAAGAGAGTTCAATCTTATGGGAGCAGTGCAATGACGAACCATTAATCAGTCCAGGTACTGACAACATAATTAACAAACCATTGCTCGTCGCTGTTTAAAAGCCAGTGTGCATTTTTTATTTAATAATTAACACAAAAGGCACCAGGCACTATATGCACAGCAGTAAGACTAATTGGTTTCAGAAAACAGTATTCTCATGACAACACTAACAGGAAAAGCGAAGGCAAGTGTCAATATGATAATGTACTTACTCAGGACTTTCTTTCTGGTAACCAAAATCAGCTGCGGCTTTGAGGCTTCTCTGATAAGTCTGTTTCATTGCTTCCTGAGAGTTACAAATACAAAGGAAATCAGAAATCATTTAAATCAGAAAATTTAATGAAAAGAAAAAAAAAACCAGCTCAAGGCCTTCGAGTAAACTTTAAGTTGAACAATGAAAGGGTGTTCACAATTTAGCTTTTCTAGAGGATATTTCTCATACTACTAGAAGTCATTAAGACAGACTCTTTTAGTTCCTCACAACTCCAAAATATGAGAAACGGAATGCGTGGCTTTTAAAAACTGCTCCAACTACTTACGGAAAAAGGTTATACCAACATGATAGAATATAGAGAGCCTCACCTGTAATTTAGATTCAAAGTCCTCGGGGGACCAGTTCACTGAATTACACTCGTGGTTCAATTCAAATTCTCCAGCCACCACCTGCTACCAAGCAAACACAGAGAACATAAATTGAAAGGGAAATGAAAGAAGTAGATAATCAGAAGCCATACTGATATAAATATTTGATATGATTAACTCATGCTGTTTCGTCAAATGCCTGAACAAAAATAAATTGCTTTTACTTCCCACATGTTCTCCCAGTGCCACTTCCTTAAAAACCAGATGTTAGATCTTGAACCTGTTAAAATTGGAGAATTCAACCCAAAACCAACCGACAACAAGTGGAGGAACATGATTTTATAAATTAGATGCAACCCGATGTTAAATTTTTATGTTCAATACTCCCTCCACTCAGCTAAACATGTGAATCAGTTATATTGGGTGATGTTGAACATGCACGTCAATGGATTGCCCCCTCTGATAACATGTTATAGCCAAGGATAATGGGTGGATAGGTTCATGATTTCACATATTGAGATGAATGGATTAGAATACTTGATGTGAGATTCTCATATTCTTAAACCATTAATATTGAATGATAAGCCCATGGGCTGCTGAATTTCTTTTTTTTTAACTTTTGGCCTGAAGAATTCCATATTATTTCAGAAAAACAAACAAGCTTGGCTTGAATTTAGCCTAAATTCGGACCAAATAGAAACATGAGAAGAATAAATTTCACAATAGCAGCATTGTTCCAGCACATATTAAAATTATATCTATCAAGCATGAATTGGAAAGATAAGAATCATACTCCACCAGCACCAGCAGCCACTGCAGGAGCAATTAGAACATTAGCTTTTCTCAGAATATCAACAGCATCAGGTGTACAGGGCATGTTTGAACCTAGATACAAAATAAGAACGACAATAATGGTGATACGGTGTTAAAATAAGTGAATACAAAAACAAAAGGATAAGAAATAAAAAGTGAGGATGCATGTTGTCACGAGTAATTACTACCTTCTACTAGTATACGACAACCTGAATTAACCAGACTAATGGCGTCAGACTGATCAATTTCATTCTGTGTAGCACAAGGAAACGCAACATCACACCTTTCAGTCCAAGGTTTCGCTTCATCATAATACTTAGATCGGGCATAAGTCTTTGAATAATCTCTGCAAATGCCACATGTAGAATTAATGAAACCTGAAGGTAACTATAAGTCCACATAGCAATTTCACAAACAGATGGAAAACAGACGGCAAGAAACACATACCTCAAACTTCTATTTTGCGCTTTGATCTCTCTCAAAAATGAGATTTTCATATAATCAAATCCTTCCTCATCCACCAGATAACCCTTTGAATCTGTGCAATAGTTTTGCAGATAAAAGGCATGTAAGCCATAAGAACTGTCAAAACCTAATAAAATACTGCTATTCTTCTTCATATCTTTTCTCTTTCTTCAGATGCAATGAGAACGCTAATTCATTTCTTATTTCGATCCCAACTCAGTGACAGATGTTAATCATACCATCTTTACAATATAAGATACAAAACCAATCATGTCCAAAGAAGATACAAACAAATTGACCACTAGCAATCTATGGTTCTAACTTACGTGTTATGATCATTGTTGAAAACAAGATTGTTCTCGTAGATCATTCATGACTCGCGTACCTAATAGATGTGATCACATCAAAACATAATAAAACGTTTGACCTTCTTAGCAAGTAAATCATATCAGAGTAAACTTGGTGGAGTAGGCATAGCATGGATAAGAGAAGAATTCTGCTTATGGAAGCCCAAGGTTGATTCTCCTAATCATAGGCTATTGTCCAAGAACAGGTGTCCATGACAGTCAATTATTAGTACTTTCACTTTTCTTCAAGTTTCTTGTGTTCATTATTCCCTAATTTCTGCAATTGCTGGTTCTGGGACATTGTTTTATCTTATCATTACTTGAGTTTAATATGGCCCATGGTTTTATCATATTAGTACACGAGTCTAATCAAATAATGGGCCTTTCTATGTGGCCTCCTGAGAGTTTACTAGTCCAGTTAGGAGTTTGTTTGAGTCTTGACCAATCCAACAAGGAATATACCAGCCACATTAACAATCCATTGGCAGGTTTCTGAAACTGTCCACATCAAAACTACATTATTATAATCACATATAAAAATTAGCTTTTGGTGTTCTCAAGATTGATCTATCATCTATGGCCACCACAGCAGAAGTAGGAGGTTTATTGAGCTATAGCCAGGATATCAGGATAAGTACTACAAAGTTCAATATTATTGTATTCCATCACTTTCAGTATCAAACTGCCAAATAGCTGAAGGTTCTTGCATGCTGCTCTGTATAAATAAATAAATAAATTATAAAAATAAGAAAAGAAACAACAAACTTCTCACAAGCACCTGTAAGCAGAAATGCCACCAAATCAAGATGTTGAGAGTAAAAAATAAATAAACTGCAGTGGATTTCCTCCTTTTCAGCGCACTCTATAGTCTATGATTCTACGTTTGATGCATATTCAGCACTAGCACTTACCAAAAATTTTTACCTCTTCATTATACTAATATTAATCAATCAGGCCAACAGCATTATGATTAAACTGTAGGCACCATTCAGTGATCTAGTATGAATACATAAAAAATTTCTATGACGTGACATAAGTAGTTCCAAAAATACTTGTTTAAAAGAAAATACCAGAAACTGTAATGGGAAGAGCACCATATGCAATAAGCTTCTCCAGGACATGCAAAGCAATCTTTCCTGAGCCGCTCACAACACACCTGGAGAGATTCATACAAGCATCTTCAACATTATAGATTTGCAAAACAACCTTTAGACAGTCAATTACAAATTTTACATTTTAAGGTCTCCCTCTCTCTCTCTCTCTCTCTCATGAATAGACACATATATACCCACAAGCCTCTGCATGCTTTACATCATCTTCATAAAATTGAGCATACACAATTTCTCATATTTACATGAAATATAATAGTTATCAAGTAAAACATAAGGATTGAAGTCTTCATAAGGCTACCTAAACAGAAAGAACTCACATGCGCTGTTCTAAGTCAATATCCTAGAGTGTTAGTATGCTATGTAATTGACTATTAAAAAAGTTTAAGTAAAGGTACCTTAATCCTTTGAAATCTTTATTCAGGTCTGCAAGTAGGAGCTGTGCAAAGAAAACCTGCAGAAGCATGGGAACTTTGTTAACTTCAAAGGAAATCAAGATGAAAAAGGAAACAACGAGCATGGGAGAGTTGTGATATTAGTTACCAGCCCATATCCAGTCGCTTCAGTTCGAAGGCTAGAACCAGACCAAAATATCCTTGGCCCTGTAAAACTTCCCTGCATAAGTAAGGCATACATATGAAAAAATAAAGACATTACTTAATGTTCTTCCCATGAGAAACACATAAGCAGAAACTTGACTTTTGTATGGACAGAAAAGAACACTAAATGGATAAAGACAAATCACTTAATTTTCTTCTCACGATAAACAGATAAGCAGAATCTAGACTTTTGTACGGATAGAAAAGAACAATAAACTTTGTCGGGATAGAAAAGAACTACCATGTACTTTCTAATTTAATTACTGTTTTTGGGATGGAAAAGAACAATAGACTTCATCGGGATAGAAACAAACAATGGACTTTGCCAGACCATGAGAATCGCAAACATATGAAAACATAAAGACATTACTTAATGTTCTTCCCACGAGAATCACATCAGCAGAAACTTGACTTTTGTATGGACAGAAAAGAACACTGAATAGATAAAGACATATCACTTAATTTTCTTCCCACAATAAACAGATTAGCAGAATCTTGACTTTTGTACAGATAGAAAAGAACAGTAGACTTCGTATGGATAGAAATAAAAAAGAATTATAAACTTTGTAGGGACAGAAAAGAAAACGGGCTTTCTAATTTAATTACTAGTTTCATCCTTCCCAATACAAAGCAAAAGGAGGCAAATATTCATTGTTTTGTTTCTGTACCCCACAAATTTATGAGTACTCTAAACGGATCGTGGACACAAATTCACTGTTTTGCTTCTGTACCCCACCTATTCACTATTTTCTTTTTATGACAGATATTTCAGCAATATATTTCAATAAGCACCCTCTTGAACTTCACCGCAAATATCATCCTCAATTAATTGGACATTCCATACATGGGAGTTGCAAGAATAAAATTTCCATAAATGTTGGGTACATTTGGATATAAATGAGTACTCTAAATGGATCAGTGGGCAACGTGTCCTCTACTTTGTAACTTTCATCTTTTCTTTTAATAAGACCATGCTTTCTGTATTTTTTTTTCTTTTCTAAAAAGAACATTTTTCCGCTCTAACACAATTAACACGTTCCTCATGAATCATGATACAAGTTACACATGCCTCTCAGGTACTAATTTATATCCACAAAAGGCAAGAAGATATATTCAGAAATAGTTTGTTACCGGTGTTTCTGGTACCTGAAAGTGACCAGCTAGACGTCTATATTGTCCGAAGAGATATCCCATCTCCCGAGTACCAACACCCATCTCCTCTGAAGGAAGGTCCTAAAGTGTATACAGCATTAAACCAGACATGCAGGATAAACCATCGCATTTCCATATATAGAAGTAAATATTTATGGAATGAATTCTTCCTGAAGTTACCTTGTCAATACCCAAATAGCGATACATCTCATTCATAAAACTTTGGCAAAAACGCATAACCTGCCAGCTTAGAAGACAATCATTCAGAACTCCTGAGAAGGCTACTAGAGACCACATATAACAGAATGAAGATTTTACCTCATTATCACTTTTTCCCTTTGGATCAAAATCACTACCGCCCGCTGCCCCTCCGATTTTATATGGTGACAAGGCATTCTTTAAAGTCTGTAGAGAAGGGAAATAGCACAATGTAAAGCAGTCACAAGACTTAAAGTCACTTCCAATCTGAAATTTTTTACCTAGTCACTAGTATTTATTATTAAATTTGGTGTTCTTATGAACACCTAGCACTTGGATACACAAATCCACAGAGGGTAATGATGAAAAAATTTGGCAAAATTTAACACGAACTTCGACACTAACCAACCTACAGAAGATAAGTCAATTAACAAGAACTCCAAAAACAACCAATACCTGTTCAAATCCAAGAAACTTGGTAATGCTCAAGGTCATAGAAGGATGAAACCGGAAACCACCCCTACATGGACCCAAGGCCTGGTTAAACTGTACACGAAAGCCTCGGTTAACATTTGTCTCACCTCTATCATCCACCCATGGAACTCGGAAAACAATCATACGCTCAGGTTCTAACAAGCGCTCCATGATGCTTACATAACTGAAACAGTTTAGAGCCACTTGATCAGATTTTATATGAACCTGAAAAAAGACTTTATTTTCTTTAAATAGTGTGCCATTAGGTAACTCACTGTGAATTTTTTGCAATCACTCTTTCTAAAGCATGAACTACTTCTTGCAGCGATTGTATGAACTCAACCTCATGAGGATCCCTTTTCAGTGCAGCTTCAACGATTGATCCAGCCGTTTTTGACATAAGAGCTACATTTTAAGAGTAATACCAAAGAAAAACCAGCCAAACAGGAAAACTAATTAATAAACTAATCTCATCATTTCTTTCTTTCAATCATGAGAAGGTATAAAATATATGCAAACATCGATACGTTAAAGTTTAACTAAAACTCCATATAATGCCGGAAGAAGTACATCGGTGTACGGTCATGTGTATCTTACATAAGCCCCCTTATAACTTGGCGAATTGCAGATGGTCAATATTTGTTTAAACTTTCAAACCATACCCATACAAATAGAGCATAATGTACTAACCTTTGACATAAATGGGTTTGTCAGCAATGATCTTATCCTTGGAAGCCATTTGAAGGCGAAGTGCCTCTTTGTGAAGCAAACTATTGTTGTGTTCCTCAAGTGCACTCATCTGCATATTCCGGCTACCCTCATTTCCATAGGGGTTTCTTCTATGCTTCCGGCCATACTCCCTACACACAGAGCAAAAAATCCTAGCCGTCCCTTCCTTGACATCAACATAAGCCCATTTGTAGGTATCTGCCCATTCCTCTCTCCATCTTTTCACAACCTTTTTCTTCCTTTTTACTGGTTGTCCCTTTGACATATCTTGGTCATCACTAGGGAGTTGAGAAACCATTACCATATTCTTGCTTTCATCATGATCCTCAGCAGAAGGTTCTCGTGGTGGACCACCAATGAGGGGGGTGTTAGCAAATGCAGGATCATCATCCCCAGGTCCAATTTCTAAATCAATCTCTTCTCCAAGCTCCCGAACCACCAAGTGATGCCTCTGTGCCTGCTGAATCAAATTCATATCATCCATCATGGAATTCATCCCTAATCCACCACCCGGTAGCAACATTCAGCATGACAATCTTAACTGAAACCTGAAATCCTGCACTAACCGTTTGTTAACATGGATAAATTTATCTAACTCCATTTACAAAATTATCTAAAATTGATAAATTAGAAAACAAAATAATTTCAGAGAAGATGATAACTAAAACAATTAGAAGAATCCTAAGACATCACCTTCATTTAAAACCTCTAACGCAGCAAAACCTTATAACGCTAGTAGCCACCAAGTTGAGGTTTACGTAAAATAAGGTGTGAATTAATATATAGCATGAAATCTTCTATTTATATTTTTCAATTATCCTTATTATCTTATACTCAATAGAAGAGTGTAAGTGTACAAACTTAGTTTACAATACTCAGTTTCTCATACAATTTAGAATTTGTTCCCCGCAAGCATTCCTTTGTATTTCCAAGGTAAGGCAAGAAAAAGCCTTTTGTAAATCCTATAACTTCCACTACAGGGGAAACGAAAAACTCCACCGCACTGAGACTAACACAAGCATAACTTTGATAACAGTTATGACCTCCTAAAAGCCAAAACAACAAGAACCAAAACATCAATTATCTAAACATCAGTTTTCTCAGCACCCTTAGGAACTTTCTAAACCCCATATAAAGTAACTGCCCATCGAGTATTAATCATTCAATTACGGCCAAAATACATCCATTGCACCTAAAATCCAAAATCACTTACGACTAAGGAGTTCTTAGAGAAGAATAAAAAACCCCAGAAAACAAAAAAGCAACAGTATTTCATTTCTAATCATTGCCAGAAGTTATTTTTTTCGGAATTCAATAACATCCATACGTTAATTGTCAATTTTGAAGAATACCCATAACTTAGAAATCAAAATATCCATCAAGTACCGTGAGTACAGACGATGAAAACGATGAAAACGATGAACTTGAACGTTTCAAGTTGCAGTTTCAAACTGGTCCCTTGAGCAGTTGCTCTTCTCCAAAGCTGGAACCTTTATGCAAACGGTTGTGGAAATTGTTGACGAAGATGACACAGAGAGTGAGATCAACACGTCTGGATAGTCGGGCTCTTGTTCGATCAGATTTTTCAGTGACGAGAAGAGATTGTATGGTACAACAGTATGTAAAGGCAAGAAGAAATAAAAGAGAAAGCTTTTATAAATATATTTGAGAGATATAAATATATTTGAGAGAGAGAGTATACAAGTGGGGTGAATTTCATTTCTTAAACTGCAATTATGAGTGTGCAAATGTTATTATCTTAGTGGATGGTTACTTCTTCTCTGTGGCGCGCGTGACACGCGCTCTCTTAATAAACCTTTTTCTCCTTCTTTTTCTTTTTGTAGGACAGTCAAAATTCGAAAACTAGTGGTTTGGAGTAATTACTCTCATGTAAAGTCATGGGGTCGAGTCTTAGTATATGTATTGTGTGTGAGTTTAGTATATTATCGCTTCTCTCAATAAGAAAAGTTCCATAAAAAAAAATTTCAGACAATTTTTTAAGAGCAAATTATGATTTCGTAAAATATTTGAAGACAAATTATGATTTCGTTTGTAAGTAAATTTTAGCGGACAAAATCTAGATTACACAAAAAATCTAGATCCACAATTTTCACATATGAGGTGTTTGACATCCAATTTGCTTTCACATCCGTCACTAATTTAATTTTGTCAAAACAATGTCATTGTCTTTCAATCTTTTATTAACTACTAATCTTTTTTGTTAAAAGAAAAACCATTTACAGAAAAGTTTTATGCTTTCTTATCGCCGACAAGGGAGCCAATCTCAAAGGACATTCAATGACAGAAATTTGACAACCGTCACCATCTTTGTTTCTGTTGTTGGCGGTGACAAAGAAAACACAGCACCAACAAAAGCATATCCATGAATAATAGAATTTGAATTTCACCATCCAAAAAGGGTGAATAATAGAATTTATCTGCATGAATCCTATCAATGATTTAGTCTTATTTGATTCTCTACTTGAGTTCTTCCCACCCAATGTATGTATGATACACAAATATGCACATAAAGCACAATATCAAGGAGCCCAATAAACCTAATAGGCTGAATAGGTCAGGCAAAACAAAAAACAAAAAGCCGGACCTGAGTACAAAAGTAATATACACAAAAATCAAATAGTAAATGTTATGTACGGATATACTAGGTAGGCACAGCCAAAACCCTACGACACTCAACAGGACATGGACATTTATCTCCAAATAAAGGACTGCGTTGTGCGTTGATCATATCCATCTTCACCCTCAGGACCTGAAGGAAGAGGCTTCAATTCTAGTGAATGAGGATGAGATTCTCTCTTCAGTCCTTCATATATGAGACTGCAAAGTCTTTAATCCTTTGCTTAAGGTGCTGCAGGCAGACGAAACATATTCAGAATAATCGTACAAAAAGATGTGTTCAAATAAATAACTAAAAGGTTAAAAGCAAATGAAACAATCAGAGCATGACTAAGTCCAACTACATAGTGGTAACAAGTCAAAGATGGAGGTGGATGGGGTTGGGATGAATTACCTTCAATTCTTCATGAAGCACCACAAATATTTTTTTCAGCCTCTTATGTCTCTGCAAGTGACATTATTAATTGAGTCAAACCGAAAAGCTCAACAAGATAAAGTTAGTTATTATTTGAAGAAAAAATAAACCATAAATGCTAAGTTTAAAGTATTGGGAGAAATTGAAAACAAAAAAAATCCCAAAGCGCTTTATGTATTGCAAATACTCAAGAAAAATAGAATCAGAGGTAAAACAGTATCTACACTAATATTTGAAATATATAAATACCAGCAACACAATGTTAACTATTTTATATGACAACATTATTTTGATCAAATTTTTCCTTACTCACCAATTAGTGGATTAATCCCAAATCTGGTGGCTTGTTAGGGTAAATTGTTCTTCAAAACTTGTATATGTACAAGAACGAATTTAGAGTTTGTACAAGTTCGAAACAGAAAAGCTGCAGGAAATAGTACAGCGAAATAATTTTTATTCTTATCATATCATCCTTAATTTTTTAAATTGTTTTAGTTTTCCATACATTGCAATAGTCATTAACATTCACAAAAATCAGCCACTACAATTTCTAATAACTATTTTCGGGTATTGTTATTCATCATTCAAGAGGTACACAGGTGTAAATAATTGGATTCCACCACAATATGCTCAGGCGTATATGTGTAGTGTTGAAGTTAGAAGAGTGCATTGATCTGTAAAATTTTCACTGATATATCTAAGAAGCTAAATTTGAAGGCATGCAAACAACACTGAGCAAAATTATGAAAACAAAATAAGCGAAACTGAAGTTACATAATCAAAACAAGAAAACAGTGAGACAATGTCTTGCTGAATTAGTTCACATTTCAAGCATCAAGTACAAACTGGTAGTGCGAAAGGTATTTAGAAAACCAGGAACAAGGCATACCGTTCCACACTGACGATAGGATTCCTTCAGCTGCCCCAGGATGTTATAATGTCTATCTGTGCCTGTAGCATAGTCAAGGTCTTTCCCTAGCTTCTGGAACTCATTCCTACATTTAGCAGGAATAAATTGTTTTGAGATGCACAGGTTTGAACGAAATCAACATAAATCCATTAATTAAACAAGTAACAATAAATAAGAAGCAAAATTGCCTTTAAAAAGATGAAAGGAATCTTCAGATTACCTGTAACTCTCTAGGATCTTGTTCAACGAGCAATAGCTATCATACTTATCACGATATTCTTTCACGTATTCTTTGTACCTAAGACAAGAAAAACAAAAAATACAAGGTAAGTCAGATGACAAAAACAGAAGTAAATACAACAGGGCCAAAGCATGGTTAGATTAGTTTCACTGGTAGAAACGCTTTATGTTCACTTACTGAGAGAAATCTTTTATTGGTCCCTTCAGCTCAGGCTCAGTCTTCTCATACTTAGAATAAGAACAACTATTCTCATCTGAAGAAGAATCCCTTTTTCTTCTATCACTGTCATTGCCTTCTGCCAGCATTGAATCCTTTCGTACATCAGCAGAATCCACCATCATATTGGATGCCTGTCTTTTACTTTCTTTTATGGTGTGGGAAACTAGACCTCGTTTAGAGTCATACTGCTGAGCAGCATTTGGGGTTGCTTTTTTATTGCTTTCTCCATGTCCATCCACACCAATCACTTGTCTACCTCCAGCTTCATTCTGCCTAGATTTACTACTAAGATCTACTGATTTACTAAATGGGCGACCCACATCAGGTTGATCTACTCGTGAAGGGTGTTGCGACTGGGATTGCACAGCTCTCGGTTGAGACCTTGTTAAATCCTCAATGCGATCTTCATAGTTCCTCTTTTTATTTGAGCCTTCCTGATTACTAGGAAACTTAGAGTTTAAATCTGGTGAGAATGGCCTTCCCGAATCAAAAGTTGCCTTTCCTGCAGGTTTCACTTTACTAAAATCAGAAACCCAGTTTTCTGAAGTGCTCGTTTTGTTGTCTGACTGCTTAAATGAACTTTTTCTTTCGAACTGCTTCTTAACTGTTGTTTCCTCAGGCAAGGGCTCACGAAGTTCACCCAACTCCAAGTCTGAAAACTCTCTTTGGAGTTTACTGCCTCTACCATTAACAACAGGAGATCCGTCTGCACCATTTCTGCTGTTATCCTTTGGTGAAGAACCCAAGAACAGGCTGGAAACCTGTCCACTCCCCTTGACCTTTCCAGCCATATCACCATGTTTCTGGTAGTGGGAGTCCAAGGGCACTGATTGTTTGCCTCGGATACCACCTTCCTTGGAATTTCTTGGAACCTTTTTCTCATTCACATAACCCTCCTCATTTTGATTATCTCTATGAAATTTATCTTTTTGTAGGGGTAAACCTTCATGCATATGAGAGCTCCTTTCAGAATACATTCGGCCATGCCCTAAACTCTCGGCATATCTATCAGGTCTTTCTGCTGGATCAGGAACCTTTGCCTGTGGATTATGATCAAAGGACTTCCGACTTGATTGTTTAAACTCGGAACTATGTCTCCCAGAAGATGATTGGTTGCATGCCCTTAGAGAGCCAGATTCAGTATTCCCACCCCTATCAGCTCTATTCATCGCTTGAGAGACAGGGTCTTTATGAAAGCCTTCAATGAGTCTATCAGGAGACAGATTGTGAGAAGCTTCTGGAAAATGGACACCTTTACCCACAGAAACAGGAGGTTGATGTGAGATTTCTGTTTTTGACCTTTTTTTGCGTTCCGATTTCTCATCAGAGTGCTTTACCTCAGAACCCCTTTTGGATTTACCTTTAGATATCCTCTCAGAGCTGTCAGACTGCTCATACCTGAAGTCATCCTTGACTGTAGTCTCCCCTCCAAACAAAGGGTCTACCAAACTTTGGAGGTCTTGGGGCTCCCCATGCTCAGGTGAACAGGGTTTTGTTTCTTCCAGAGGCTGTTCACCTGTATTACGATTAGAGTTACCAACTACAGCAAATTCAGTATTCTTTTCCACATCAGGCAAGTGTCTTTCAATCTCAACTGCGTCAAATTCATGATCATCTTGCTTCTCATCATACTCACTCTGCACAGGCCTGCCATCAGGAGTTTTCCATGGGACAGGCAAAGTAGAGAACCCTGGTTCGGAGCCTTGCAATTTATGCTTTGGTTCTTTGTCATCTTCACTTGTCATAATATCCACATCCTCATCAGAACCCTCCTTGCTATTAGAAGATGCATCACTTTCACTATCACTACTACTTACACTCCCGCTTCCTCCTGGGCTTTTACTTTTGCTTCTGCTTCTGCTACTGCTAGGACTTCCACTGTCGCTTCCGGTATCACTGCTGTCACTATCACTGTCACTGTCACTTCCGGTATCGCTGGAACTGCCCACTTGAGCTTCAGTATTGTCGGAGCCCCTTCTATCACCAAACAAATCAGGTGAATGCTTTTGGTTATCAATTTTTATCAATGCATTTGGTTCTTCTCCAACTGTAGCATTCAACTGTCCCTGAACCCGTTCTTCCAACTCTTTAGGAGTAACTTTCTCTTCAAAGTGTGGTGCTCGAACAGGCGTTTGATCACGGTTCTCATCATGAGCCGGCGTCTGGCGAAGTTTATCCTCTGGGGAACTGGAAATTAATTACATGCACATTAAAATACATGCAGAAAGAGAGACAGAAACTAGCAGCTTATCAACCACCGAACACAGACTATATAATTCCACAAGAGTGATCATTATGTTGATATAACTTGCATCAAAATCTCCAAGAGGAAATCCTTGCTTGATCCACTGTTAGTCGGTTTTTACAAACAAGGATACAAGTACAACCAGGATAGACTATAAAGCTAAATTATAGTCCATGAGTTCTTTGTTGTTAAAGGTTGGGAAATAAAAGTAAATGAAAGAAATCTGGGTAAAGTAGTTTGGGATAAGAATAAGTAGTTTAGCATAAAACTTCAGATATTCAATATCAATGAATGGAGTTAACATTCAAGCATCATATAAATAAATTCAGTGTGACATAACAACCATAATGCATGTGCACTTATAAGTCCAGGGGAGAACTCATAAAGCATCTCTAATGACATCATGCAAGCTCAAAGGGGATACAAACAGCCCATAAGATACCCATTTTCCTTCTATCTTTCTATACACAGGAGCCATTAGGTTTAGTATTGTGTAGTAGACCCAAGATTCCGTATATGCTAAAAGACAAAGAGAACAGGAAAACAAATTTGCCACTAAATGACTTCATCATGAAGAGTAGCCTTTGGAGAAAGAAAAAAAACTTCAAGTACCTTCCACTTTCAGACAAAGGTTTCTTTGAGGATTCTAACTCCACTCCTGGTTTCAAGAGATATCTTCCTGGAGCTTGGTAATTAGCAATCTGAAATCAAAATTGAATGAGAAAACATAAAATTACTTAATTTTATTTGAGTAATAGGCATCAAGGATTTCCATCACTTACCTTCTTAAGAATGGGATCAATTCTCTTTACAGAGTTGGGATATGAATCTCCAATAGCTTTCTCCAAATCCTATAAACATGCAAGACAGAGAGAGTGAGATAAGTGGTGTGAGAAGAAAACAAGACATTTCAAGAATTTATAACAGCTGCTCGATTCTGTAGGATTCCAGAAGCACCGTATTGGCAAATTTGATTGTTCATCCCATGCACGTAAGGTTTTGTGTGATTAAAATACTATATGTATTATTGTACTATAAAAATTTATGAAAGACTTTAATAATTACATAATTTAAAATTGATTTTAAAAAATAGGTTTCACAATCAATTAAAGACTACGTAATACACCTATACTACTTTGAGAGAGTTTTGTACCTATAGTATGTTCATCACACTGTACTGATTTTCCACTTATTGTGATAAAGTCTGGTTGTGAGGTACTTAAAAACAGTGACTACAAAAGGAAATAATAAAATGTCTTCAAGAAATCTTTGTAAATGAGTAAATGAAATGTATGGTGGAGGCTGCAGGCTAAATGTCGATTCCCTTGAGTCCATGATCCTAAACCCCTAGGGAGGTTGTCTTGGGTGTGTCTATGGCCAGGGGCTTCACATGGATATCTTGGATCAGGCAATGTAGAACTCTCTTCTGTTTTTGTCTTGTGTGAAGTGGTGTCACCCTTAAGGGTGAGGTATATGTCCCTTTTGGGAAAATATCCTTCACGAAGTGGCATTAGTCCACTTGGAGTAATGGTGATATTTAAAATAAAATAACATAAAATAACTTTTTATGATTGGAAAATTGAATAGTAGACACAAGGCTAATATCAAATATATTAAATGTCATTATTTAGTGCATACCTTTATGTTCATCCCCTTAGGATTCTCCATGAGCAAAGTAATCAACATATTCTGCAAATCTGTAGGGTTAGCTCCATTATTGCCTTTGCCCACTGTTTTCCGTGCTGTAGTAGTACCCCTAATTGGAATTTCTTTATCAGAGCTCGGAGCAGGTTTGTCTTTACTAGTCACCTGAAAGGGTACAATATCTTCTGCACTTGCATGACTCTTCGAAATATTTCCAGTTCTTAATGGAGATGATGGAGCACGGGATTGCTCAGGTGGAGATGGAAGAGGTGATGATGAGTACCTGCCCTTCACAGTAGTTGTTGCTGATATTCCAGTTTTATATGCTGATTTAGGGGGAGCTGAAAATCCTATCAATAGATGGCAATTCAATTAACAACTTTAAAACTGGAAACCTGGAAGAAGAAAGATTTTCAAACCACAAAAGGGAGGGAAGAGGGATAGTGGCACGGTTTTCTTTTTTGGCCGGGGATAGTAACAAGGTTGAGTGGGCGGGACAATTGCAAGGGAGATTTCCAGTGAAGTTTATTATGAGGAGCTAACTGGGGAGTAGAAGTGGATTCCTAGCAGCTTGAATTAGGGTGGGAGGAGTAACGACAAAACAGTTTTTCTTGTATGGACAGTGGCGCAACATAAGTGTCTAATGGTTGATCATTTAGGTGGTGGAGGTTTGACATAAAGAATAACTGCATCATGTGCAAGAAACCACAAGAAACAACGAACCACCACCCAAGAAGTGTGGTACTATTGTTATTTGGTTTTTAGTATCCAGTGGGTAGTGCCTATTTCGGTGACCCTTGTCGTGGGGTGTTGGCAAGTCTCCAGTAACAAAACTGTGACATTAATTTGGAAATTTACCCCCACACTCAGTGTTGTGATCTCTGTTGGAAGGAGAGGAATAAACAGATTTGTAGGGCAAAGAAGTTACTGTTGTGCAGTTAAAGAAAATATGGTGTTAGTCTTCTCTTTGACTGGTTTAATGCCGGAAATAGATTCACTACACTTGTAAATGTATACTTCAGTCTTTTCTTACCCCATATTATATTAGCACAATCAATTTACTTTAAATAAAGTAACATGGCAATATATACACAGACGTCACTTGTATGAGGGATTGCATGTAGTCCCACCTCCAATGCATTGAGAATGCCCGCATGCTATATGTATATTAACTTGGTCATCGAAAAATCCCGCCCTCCAAACAACCCCCACCCCCCTTCTCTTTTAAAAAAAAAAGAGAAAAAAAAGGGTTAGGAAATAAAAATGTCTAGAAGGCTCCACTCACCTTGAGGCAGTTCAACTTTCTGCTTTTTAAATGGAGGCTCTTTCTTTTGTTTGAAATTCCTCCACTGATGATTAGCTGGAAACAAGTGAGGTATCAGAAACTTCACTTGAGTAGCTCAGAGATTTCAATTGTGATTCTTTTTCATAAAATTAAAAAGCAAAAAACAGTAGTTAACTGAATATATATACGATCAGCAATAATTTAAACAAAAAGAAAAACAACTTGAGTAATTAAAGTACATAATTTTTTTTTATTAATGTTCTTCAATTTAGGCTGAGCACTTAAAATCTATTAATCCTCATGGCACTACAGTTATAGCTAGTTCAATCTGATTAGCTTATAAAGGCAATGAAGACTACACAGACTGAATTTACATGCATCACAAGTTTTTCTGCTTCACACTAAACTATTGATTTCTGTACAAGTCAGAAAAGGAACTATACTATTTAATAAATAGAGAAATGCATGAAACCGATATTAGAAACCTTACCAGTTCCAGCAGCATATTGCTTTAATTGATTCTTCATAGCTGTATTTTGTTCTAACACAATGGCTCTGTTTTAAGGAACAAAAATAAATTAAATTGATACAACAAAGGAATAAGACAACAGTCTAAAAAGCTCAAAGACATAACTGAGTTGCACCACAAAAGACTTTAACCCTCTCATAATTGTACTCATAAAGTCTTGAAACAAATAACTAATGGCTAACCAGAGCCACACAAAAATGATCACGACTGAAAATAAATTTTAAACATGTACTATAGGAAGATCATCTGGAATGGATGAAAAACAATTTTTTCTATCATTTAGGAGTGGGTTATAATGATATTATTAGCATCTAAGTACCACCTAAAATAGTGTTTTATTTTGTAACCACCAAGACAGCAACCAATGGAGATGCGGATTAAAAATATAATTGGGACACAATAAAAGAAACCGAAGATTATGAATATCGACACTGAATAATGATAAAGTAAAGAAACTCCGAGATAGCAACCAGATTACGTACTTGCGGGATTTATGCTTGCGCTCAGCTTCCTCTGACCGCATTTTAACATGGTTCTTAGTTGACTCATCTAAGATACGCTGCACATTTACTTTGCGCCATGCACATCCTGATTCAACTAGCAATCCATTTCCACTTTCACCACTTTCACGCTCTTCATAAATGTCACAGAGGTCTCCAAATTCCCGCGACCATGTAAATGTAAACTCCTTCCCATCCAGATCAATAACCTGATGCAATGTTGAACCATTCAAAGCAATGAAAACGTTAAGATAATTGCTGCACCTATATTAAAGACTAGCTACTATGAAGAAAATTCCAAATATCCCAATGGAAACGCTATATGTCCCTTTTGGGAAAATATCCTTCACGAAGTGGCATTAGTCCACTTGGAGTAATGGTGATATTTAAAATAAAATAACATAAAATAACTTTTTATGATTGGAAAATTGAATAGTAGACACAAGGCTAATATCAAATATATTAAATGTCATTATTTAGTGCATACCTTTATGTTCATCCCCTTAGGATTCTCCATGAGCAAAGTAATCAACATATTCTGCAAATCTGTAGGGTTAGCTCCATTATTGCCTTTGCCCACTGTTTTCCGTGCTGTAGTAGTACCCCTAATTGGAATTTCTTTATCAGAGCTCGGAGCAGGTTTGTCTTTACTAGTCACCTGAAAGGGTACAATATCTTCTGCACTTGCATGACTCTTCGAAATATTTCCAGTTCTTAATGGAGATGATGGAGCACGGGATTGCTCAGGTGGAGATGGAAGAGGTGATGATGAGTACCTGCCCTTCACAGTAGTTGTTGCTGATATTCCAGTTTTATATGCTGATTTAGGGGGAGCTGAAAATCCTATCAATAGATGGCAATTCAATTAACAACTTTAAAACTGGAAACCTGGAAGAAGAAAGATTTTCAAACCACAAAAGGGAGGGAAGAGGGATAGTGGCACGGTTTTCTTTTTTGGCCGGGGATAGTAACAAGGTTGAGTGGGCGGGACAATTGCAAGGGAGATTTCCAGTGAAGTTTATTATGAGGAGCTAACTGGGGAGTAGAAGTGGATTCCTAGCAGCTTGAATTAGGGTGGGAGGAGTAACGACAAAACAGTTTTTCTTGTATGGACAGTGGCGCAAAATAAGTGTCTAATGGTTGATCATTTAGGTGGTGGAGGTTTGACATAAAGAATAACTGCATCATGTGCAAGAAACCACAAGAAACAACGAACCACCACCCAAGAAGTGTGGTACTATTGTTATTTGGTTTTTAGTATCCAGTGGGTAGTGCCTATTTCGGTGACCCTTGTCGTGGGGTGTTGGCAAGTCTCCAGTAACAAAACTGTGACATTAATTTGGAAATTTACCCCCACACTCAGTGTTGTGATCTCTGTTGGAAGGAGAGGAATAAACAGATTTGTAGGGCAAAGAAGTTACTGTTGTGCAGTTAAAGAAAATATGGTGTTAGTCTTCTCTTTGACTGGTTTAATGCCGGAAATAGATTCACTACACTTGTAAATGTATACTTCAGTCTTTTCTTACCCCATATTATATTAGCACAATCAATTTACTTTAAATAAAGTAACATGGCAATATATACACAGACGTCACTTGTATGAGGGATTGCATGTAGTCCCACCTCCAATGCATTGAGAATGCCCGCATGCTATATGTATATTAACTTGGTCATCGAAAAATCCCGCCCTCCAAACAACCCCCACCCCCCTTCTCTTTTAAAAAAAAAAGAGAAAAAAAAGGGTTAGGAAATAAAAATGTCTAGAAGGCTCCACTCACCTTGAGGCAGTTCAACTTTCTGCTTTTTAAATGGAGGCTCTTTCTTTTGTTTGAAATTCCTCCACTGATGATTAGCTGGAAACAAGTGAGGTATCAGAAACTTCACTTGAGTAGCTCAGAGATTTCAATTGTGATTCTTTTTCATAAAATTAAAAAGCAAAAAACAGTAGTTAACTGAATATATATACGATCAGCAATAATTTAAACAAAAAGAAAAACAACTTGAGTAATTAAAGTACATAATTTTTTTTTATTAATGTTCTTCAATTTAGGCTGAGCACTTAAAATCTATTAATCCTCATGGCACTACAGTTATAGCTAGTTCAATCTGATTAGCTTATAAAGGCAATGAAGACTACACAGACTGAATTTACATGCATCACAAGTTTTTCTGCTTCACACTAAACTATTGATTTCTGTACAAGTCAGAAAAGGAACTATACTATTTAATAAATAGAGAAATGCATGAAACCGATATTAGAAACCTTACCAGTTCCAGCAGCATATTGCTTTAATTGATTCTTCATAGCTGTATTTTGTTCTAACACAATGGCTCTGTTTTAAGGAACAAAAATAAATTAAATTGATACAACAAAGGAATAAGACAACAGTCTAAAAAGCTCAAAGACATAACTGAGTTGCACCACAAAAGACTTTAACCCTCTCATAATTGTACTCATAAAGTCTTGAAACAAATAACTAATGGCTAACCAGAGCCACACAAAAATGATCACGACTGAAAATAAATTTTAAACATGTACTATAGGAAGATCATCTGGAATGGATGAAAAACAATTTTTTCTATCATTTAGGAGTGGGTTATAATGATATTATTAGCATCTAAGTACCACCTAAAATAGTGTTTTATTTTGTAACCACCAAGACAGCAACCAATGGAGATGCGGATTAAAAATATAATTGGGACACAATAAAAGAAACCGAAGATTATGAATATCGACACTGAATAATGATAAAGTAAAGAAACTCCGAGATAGCAACCAGATTACGTACTTGCGGGATTTATGCTTGCGCTCAGCTTCCTCTGACCGCATTTTAACATGGTTCTTAGTTGACTCATCTAAGATACGCTGCACATTTACTTTGCGCCATGCACATCCTGATTCAACTAGCAATCCATTTCCACTTTCACCACTTTCACGCTCTTCATAAATGTCACAGAGGTCTCCAAATTCCCGCGACCATGTAAATGTAAACTCCTTCCCATCCAGATCAATAACCTGATGCAATGTTGAACCATTCAAAGCAATGAAAACGTTAAGATAATTGCTGCACCTATATTAAAGACTAGCTACTATGAAGAAAATTCCAAATATCCCAATGGAAACGCTTAAAAGCATTCAAATTTTATCATATGGGGAGCACAAACTATCCCAAAAACTCCAAAAAACATCAACCCCACCAGATGAATAATTTTACAGGAAACCCAATTAGTTGACGAAGTAATAATTCTACAAAAAGTAACAAAAGGAATATGATTTGAACTATATAAGCTGCACCTAACCAAAAGTCAGCTCAACGTTGCCTCGTAAAAGATAAGAAAAAATTAAAAGTATGAACGAAACAAATACTCCTAAGTCTGCCAATAATAAATTTAAGGATTTAAGCAAAACCCAATTGAAGAATTACTCATAAACCAAGTACAAGATCATCAGAACAATAATAAAATATTCCGTAACCTACAGAAAATAGTTAAAATTTGAAAACTAACCAAGGAGAACACAAACCAAAAGTACAAGCACAAATTTTTTTTCTCTATGAAACTTCATAAATCAACAGAATTTAAAGAACGAAATGAGAAATCATTGAAACACGACCAAGAGACGCATAGGCAAATCACAAACACTAAAATATAAATTTCCAGAACCCAACAAAATTAGCAAAAATTAAGCAGTACTCAGTTCAAATACTGCCCCAGATACTCACATTGCCAATGGGATTATTGGGCAGAGGACCAAATTTGATGCGGGGGGCCCCACCTTGGGCCTCGACGCGTTTGATCTCTTCGGCCAAGTCGGGCGCCATACGAATGATCATAGAGAAGGCAAGTGGGTTATGGCCGGCGACTAAACTGAACTGCTCTTCCACGGCAGGCGCAGCGGCGGTTGCTGACGTGGCGGGGCCTGAGTTGCGGCTTCTGGGGTTGGAGACACCGCCACCGAGGGAGAGGCGGCTGGTTTGGGCGGAGGAGCGGTGCGGTGGAGGGAAGGAGGCTCGGCCAAGCTTGGCGGCTCCGGTTCCTCGGCCAGAGCCACCGCCGCCAACTCGGGCGGGCTTTGTTGAGTACATTGGTGAGAGGTTTAGAGAGAGACGGAATTAGCGTGGAATTGGGATTTGTTGTCGTGGATTTGCTCGAGTCACAAACAGGGCGCACCAAAAATGTTCCTCTTCTGGTTGATCTCGTGTTTATGTTGAAAGCGGCGTCGTTTGGTTAGGGCTTAAGAATCCCCTAATTAAAAGAGGAATTCCTTGTGATAAAAAGAAAAAGCCCAACATTGCTCATCGATTTAAGTATGAAATTGTGAGGTTATTTGATTATTATCATCATAATCGTTGTGTTTATGAAAAGCATTGTCTTCCTCCATTATTATAATCATAGTTAGATACTAGACCGCCAATTGATATGATATGAAAACCTAACCGACTAGTTACAAATCGAAATTTTTTAGTTCGTTACTTAGATTTTACGATTCGAAAATCGAAGAATCCAAAGGCATACCAGTTGGTTTGATTTTAGCATAAACGGAATTACCGAACAAAATCAAAGTATATACCAAAATATGTTGAAGTATTAACTGAAATATTAGTAAATAGATACCAACGCTAAACGATTAATATTTCTAATTGTACATATCAATGATCTCATATTCGAACTCTCATTGTATTTTGGCAATGTGTGTGTGAGAAAAGCCCCTCCCTCTTTCTAACTTTGGCAACAACAAAAACATAGTACATATTAAAAGAGATAAATCATTTATGTATTGCATGAAGACATATTCATTATGTTGGGTCCTAAATTATATTCCTCCACTTCCATGTCCCCTTGATAAAAGAAAACATATTATTTATGTAGTCATATGAGTATCATTAAGATTAAGAGTAAGGATAAGCATTTCATATAGGGATTTCAATTCTTTGTGTGGAATCTCTAATAACAAAACATATACTATATTCTAGTACTAATATTCCTATTAACAATTTGGTATGTCCCAATTTTTATAATCATTAGGCTCGTTTGGAAATACTTATGTTTGAAGAACTTTTGTTCATAAATACTTTTAGCGCTTATATTAGAAGAACATAAAAAAATTTATTGAAAATCCAATTGCTTCTCATAAGCTCTTGAAATTGATTACTGAAAAGGCACCTCTATAAAGCATTTTTTTGCCAAACACTATAAGAAGCAATTATGGTTGTCATAAAGCACTTTTAGTTTTTTTTTTTTTAATATAAATTTTTTAGAATAAACAATAATAAATAGTGATGAAAAAACACAAGTACAAAGCAATAATGGTGCCTAAATATGGATAAATCTTTTCTAATGGAAATTGATTCCTGAAAAGGCACCTCTATAAAGCATTTTTGTGACCCACAAACACTTACAAGTTTTTTTGCCAAACACTATAAGAAGCAATTATGGTTGTCATAAAGCACTTTTAGTTTTTATTTTTATTTTTATATATATAAATTTTAGAATAAACAATAATAAATAGTGATGAAAAAACACAAGTACAAAGCAATAATGGTGCCCTAAATATGGATAAATCTTCTCTAGTGACCAAACGCAACAACAAGTTGAATTAATCTAAAGAGAACACACAACCACAAAGTGTCTAGAAACACTCCCAAACAAACCTTGAGTTACATTAGATATACTAATTCCAATATAGATATTAATTTTAATATACTAATGGTAACACAAATATTATATTGAACTGATTAGTATTAACTAATATAATTAATGAATAAACTGTAATACTAGGTAGTTTATCTTAAACAAAGTAGTAATAATGTATTAATGGTTCATAATATATATAGTTAAACTATTAATGGTAAGATAGACAGTGCATTACACTCACTACTTAGTTGTAATATTAACGAACTAGTTGTCATAAATTGAAAAGAACAAGAAAAGAATAAGATACAATTCGCACACAACCCATAATCATTGTCACCCACCTAGGATGGAAACCTAGCTTTAGCAACATCTGTTCCAAAAAAGGCCATTCAATACGGTCATAAGCCTTGCTCGATCATGTCAAGCTTTAACACCATGAAACCCTTCTTCCCTCTCCTTCTCCTGTTTAACGCATGAGCAAGCTCAAAAGAAAAGCGATGATGGTATTATCCGAAATCAAACGCCTCGGAACAAAAGCGCTTTGACAATATTGTATCACAAATTCAAGCACCAATTTCAATCTATTGGCTACCACCTTAGCTCCAATACGATATATGATGTTACAAAGTCTGATTGCCCGTAATTGTGTCATATCCTGCGGTTCCGGCACCTTTGGTATGAGCACTACATGAGTAGAGTTAACCTGCCAGTCTGCCATAGCATATCTTCATAATGTAAGAAGGCTCGAACAGCTCGGTAGACATCCGTTCTGACTAGGCTCCAATATTTTTGGTATAGAGAAAGGGATTCAAACCATCTGGGCTGGGGGCCTTTGACGAATGCATCTGGAAAGTCGCCGCCCGAATCTCCTCGTATGTCATTGTTACCTCTTCCACTAGCTAGGTGATTATTCATCTCATCTGTAACCTAGCATCCACAGTGTCCAAAATGGCATGTGCACATGGTGGAAAACTAGAACAGAACAGCTCATTAAAATAAGATAATCGATCTTGCGTTTTTGCACCACATGTTGCTCCTCTAAAACTGATGGGGTCCATGGTTGCCGGAACAGTATTCCGAGCTGGGCTCACAACTTCTGAGCCTCTTTGATTCTCCCTCCAAAAATCTCATTACTCCATTTAGATAATCGATCTTGCTTAGCCCTTACTTTCCGCACAAAACCCTGTATTGGGTGATCGCGCCAAATACAGAGCGAACCCCATGTTGGCTTGGTTCTGGTCCTCTCGCATGCGTCTGTTGCCGTGTCACACCACATCTGTTTCCACCCGACTGATACCTCCCTTCCCAGTAGTCTTTGGAACCCCACCGCCACTTGTCCGGAGTTTGATGTTTCCATGAACCCTTAGACTTACGTGTCTCATGTTGCACTGCCACTTCAATTAAATTAAGGCCCATCACAATTTCACATGGGCTATCCCTCCGCGCCTGGCCCACCACACCTGTTTGCTCCTAGCTGCTGAGGCATGATAGTTCTTATTAATGGGCTATCTTGTGCAGGCCTGGGGCCAATCATGCGCAGGCAATCTCAAACTGGCCCTATAAAGATTTATCAATGCACCTGAAGGCCTGTGTTCAGTTCTTCCCTCCAACAATATTTCTTGTATAAAAAATAAAAAAAATAAAAAAATCCTCTTTATCACGAGCAATTTTTATTTATAAAAAAAAAACCAAATTTTAGTATTTCTAATACCGTATTTCCAATTATGGGTTATCCGCACCGCAAGTAGCCGAATTATTCATTTTTGCTACGGATCCGGGCTCGGACTCGCTCTCTATAAAGCGAAAGCCAGAAGCCTAGAACATACAAGCACGGCAGAGCAAAGCACATTTGTCTTTGCCTGTTCTC
Source organism: Prunus avium (assembly GCF_002207925.1). Next base: position 318,481 of record NW_018922620.1, read on the forward strand.
CAAGCTAAACTCTACAAAAAACCCGAACCTCCGTCTCCTACCGATCTTTGAAGTAGCAAAGCTTTTCAACCATGATTACCGGTTAGAGCGCCTGTCGAGCTTAATTTCTCATCTAAGATATATTAGATATTGATTTTATTTATAGTCCAAATTGGTATTTTTACTTGTTCTTTTTAATTTTGAGCATTTCTGTTCACTTTGGGGGCGCACTTAGGGCTTTTCATTCAATTCTGTGATCTAGGTAACTGGAGATTTGTGATATTTGATACGGTTAAGCATTTTGTTCATCCGTCTTTCTGAGCAATTTGAGCTCGATTTGCGGCTTATAGTTGCAAATTAGGATCTGGGTCTTTGCGAGCTTTGGATTTCTGATGTGGGTTTTTCGTATTGAAGTGGAGTGATTCAATTTTCGTCTTTAGGGCGTAGAGTGCAACGCATATATACTTCTCAGTCTATTTGGTGTCTTTTGCTATTTTCAACTTATGTAACAATGTTGATGACATACTATCGAAGAATCTAAGATGTTGCTGAAAAATCAGTTTTCCAAGACTCCAGACTCTTATCAGAAATAAATAAACTAGTTTTAGCTCGGTCGCAAATTTTTTCTAGACTCTGTCAGGTTAATTTGAGGACAATAAAAGCATCTAAATTAATAATTGTGTTATTCATTTGATGTTCTGTAGATTTGTAACTTGTAACTTGAGTTTGTAGATTCTGTTTTTGACAACTGTGATTTATTACCCATTTGTAGTTAGTGTAAAATGGCAAAAGGAGATGTTTAAAGCTGTGGAAATTGACACTACTCAGCCCCCTTATGTATTCAAATGCCAATTATACGACTTAACCGGGGTACCTCCTGAAAGACAGAAGATAATGGTTAAAGGTGGTTTATTGAAGGTAAACAGATGGCTTTCGGCTTAGTGAAATTGTCCCATTATATATATGTGTATCCTTCTTCTTGATACTGTATTGATGAAGTAAATCCTTCTGCACATGTCTAATTAAAACTTCCTGTAATGTGCCCAGATGAAGCTGTCTAGTATGTGCCTAACTTCTTTTGTGTGTGTGTGTGTGTGTCTTTTTTTAAATGCAGGATGATGCAGAGTGGTCGACATTAGGAGTCAAAGAGGTTGGTTATTGTTGAAGTGAATTTGTTCGCTTCTTATTTATGGTTTAATCACAAATCTATAACCTTTCATAGGAGAAAAAGAAATTATCGATTATATATCTTTGTATAGGGTCAAAAATTGATGATGATGGGGACAGCAGATGAGATTGTCAAGGCTCCAGAGAAGGGTCCTGTTTTTGTGGAAGATCTCCCAGAAGAAGAACAAGCTATTAACTTGGTAAGTAGTAAGTCTGCACCTTTAAATAGAAGCTGTCTTTTCTTTTCAGTTGTAGGAAACATATATTTTTTTCCCTTCTTGTTCTCTTTGATCTCATGCTGTTATTATGATATGCTTGTGATACTGTTTGCAAACTTCCCCTATTTCTGCCATTTAGAGTTTTGCATTGTCTTTTGTGTGTGTGTGTGTGTGTGTGTGTGTGTGTGTGTGGCTCTGTAACATTTGATTTGTTCTTATGTGTGTGTGTGTGTGTGTGTGTGTGTGTGTGTGTGTGTGTGTGTGTGTGTGTGTGTGTGTGTGTGTGTGTGTGTGTGTGTGTGTGTGTGTGTGTGTGTGTGTGTGTGTGTGTGTGTGTGTGTGTGTGTGTGTGTGTGTGTGTGTGTGTGTGTGTGTGTGTGTGTGTGTGTGTGTGTGTGTGTGTGTGTGTGTGTGTGTGTGTGTGTGTGTGTGTGTGTGTGTGTGTGTGTGTGTGTGTGTGTGTGTGTGTGTGTGTGTGTGTGTGTGTGTGTGTGTGTGTGTGTGTGTGTGTGTGTGTGTGTGTGTGTGTGTGTGTGTGTGTGTGTGTGTGTGTGTGTGTGTGTGTGTGTGTGTGTGTGTGTGTGTGTGTGTGTGTGTGTGTGTGTGTGTGTGTGTGTGTGTGTGTGTGTGTGTGTGTGTGTGTGTGTGTGTGGCTCTGTAACATTTGATTTGTTCTTACTTTTCTGTGATTTTGACCTTCGTTATGATGTTGTGTTGTACTATTGTGGTAGGTGTCCTAGTTGACTAGTAATACAAATAAGTTATTTTCTTCTCACCTGACATGTGAATCATTATCAGAAATAATGGCTTCATTGAATTCTCCATTATGCCCTTATGTCTTTGGAGGTTCAGTCCTAAAAGGACTTGTTTTTTCTTTTCTGTCTTTGTAACTTAGTTAGACTTTTTTTGTGTTTCTGAATTCCATGGTTTTATTTCGGGTTTCAATATTTGATTTTTTTTTTCTTTTTGCATCATGTATAAATTATCTCACCCTGTGTTATTTATACTTCCAGGGTCATAGTGCTGGTCTATTTAATTTAGGAAACACCTGTTATATGAACTCCACCGTACAATGTCTGCATTCAGTTCCAGAGTTGAAGTCAGCTTTGATAAAGTAAGTTGGCTTGTTCAGTTAAAGAATGCATATCAATTTACTTGCAATATATATGTTTTTTTTTAATAACCTTAGACTAGTAATGAAAATATATTATTTCTTCAGGTATTCACATTCTGGAAGAAGCAATGATGTGGATCAGACTTCTCATATGTTGACTATTGCAACTCGTGATTTATTTGGTGAACTGGATAAAAGTGTCAAGGCTGTGGCACCCATGCAATTTTGGATGGTTTGTTATCTTTATTCACTATTTAAACTAATTTCTCTAACCACTTTTTATATCTCTATGAAGCATCAGAAACTCCTTAGTATAATCTTAATTTTCTTGCATTTTTACTATCAAAACTTTCAGAGAAACTATGTCAGGGAGCCTGATAAATTATTAGTTCCTGGATTCGTAGTTTCTTACTGCTAGGGGAAAGAGTAATGAGTTGATTTGCTATTATATTGCAGGTATTGCGTAAGAAGTATCCTCAATTTGGTCAGCTGCATAATAATACCTTCATGCAACAGGTTTTCAAATGATTTTTTACCTTATTGTAACACTGCTTGCTGCTTAACGCTAGTTACTCTTGTAGTTTATTGATCATTTTGTTCTAAATGTGTAACAGGATGCTGAAGAATGTTGGACACAGCTTTTGTACACCCTTTCTCAGTCTCTAAGATCATCGGGTTCTAGGTAGGTTATTATTATCATTTTTTGGTTCTATATGTATTATAGGAACTGCAAGTGGTTTCGAACTGAGTCCCCACCTCAATTGTTAACCATGTTGGAATTGAGTCTTCTTAAACTAATGATCTATGGATCCCCACCTCAATTGTTAACTATGCTAAATTTGGTTAGTAATACTTTTGTAAGCGTGTTTTTTATTCTTTCAACTTCTTAGTTCTTTTAGGTCTAGTAGCAATTTTTGTGTTCTCTTTGTTTATTTGCCAGTGTTCTGCCATATAAATACATGTAGGAAAATTATAACGTATGATGTTCTCTTGCAGTGAAAGTCCAGACACAGTTAAGGCCCTTTTCGGCGTTGAACTTGTTAGCAGGTTAGATATCCGCAACTTATCAGCTACTGTAATCTGATTAGATATTGCTTAACACTCAATAGCAGTCTCAGATTACCTTTTAAACAGTTTGCTTGTTTATTATTATGAGATTATCAACATATTCTTCATGATTCTGGATGGATTGTTCTGAAAAATTAAGTAAATTAATGTATGAATAATTTGTTCAGTTTGTCTGGCTTATGCTAACGTTTGTTACCTTATCAATTGGGTGATTTTGTTTTTCTTTCTGGCTTGATATATTACTGGCTTGTCGAAGTTCATTATTTGTTATATATTAATTTTTCTGAATCAGCCTTTTACGAGTTATAAATTGTTCAGTTTATTTTATGAAGCTGAACTTTGCTAACATTTCTTGTATTTATTGATTTGGTGGGATGCTAGGGTGCACTGCGTAGAAAGTGGGGAAGAAAGCTCGGAAACAGAATCAGTGTATTCCCTTAAATGCCACATATCACATGAGGTGAACCATTTGCACGAAGGGTTAAAACATGTAAGTGTAATCACATTCACATCTATATAGGAGATCTTATTTGTGTGTGCTAGAACATGTGATGATATTTTTAAGATACAAGATAAAAATTACAAGGTTCTCATTTATTACACTAATTCATGTAGGCTTTAAAATCGGAATTGGAAAAAAATTCTCCTTCTTTGGGGCGTAGTGCGATCTACCTGAAGGAGTCTTGTATCAATGGCCTTCCAAGGTACAAACTATCATTGTAGCTTGTAACTCACCAACATGTAGTCTTGCAGTCTCCAACTATATGAGTTACACTATCACGTTGTCCATTCAGTAACTTATGACGTTACAATTTCGATGCATTAGATTACTTTCTTTAAGTTTGTCTATTCAGACTCCTTTGTCCTTTATTTTCTGGGTATGTGGCTAAAATTGAGTTTTAGTCTGGCCTTTGAATTTAACCCAAAGAAAAAAGAAAGAAACGAATATCATATAGTTAACCCGAATTTTCAATTTTATTTTTCGCTCAAGGTACTTGACCATTCAGTTTGTCCGTTTTTTCTGGAAGAGAGAATCAAATCAGAAGGCCAAGATTTTGCGGGTAATGCCTGTTTTCTTTTCTCCTAATACACAGATTTGTCTTTTGTCTCTTTCCATATCATTTTAGGAGGAAATTAAAGTATTTTCTTGGAGAGAATAATGCTTTGCGGATTTGTTGAGTACCCTTGACAGTTTTCCTTGCAAATCTAGTGCACTTGTATCTTATTATACAAAAGTTATTAGAATCACTGCCTATTAAACTTTTTTCCCTTATCTCAGAAAGTGGATTACCCTTTGCAATTGGATATTTTCGATCTCTGTTCAGATGATCTTCGCAAAAGATTGGAAGCTCCTCGCCGGGTATATACTTCCCTTCGATTTTGATTAACTTAAGTTAATATTTTCCAAAAATATTGTTTGTTATTTCTTGTGTCTTTGTCCTAATTACTTCCAACCTCAATTATCAGACTCTGAGAGATGAGGAAGGTAAAAAACTTGGTTTGAAATCCAATGAAAAGAGCTCTGGTTCAAAAGACAATGATATCAAGATGTCCGATGTGGAGGTGATTACACAACCTAGCTATAGACTTACAAAAAAACAAATGAAATGCCTATTTGATTATGTCAAAAGCATCTCAAACCTCTTTTCTGCATACAGGGATCTTCAAATGGAAGTGGAGAAGCATCTAATCCTACGCCGGATGAAGGTAAAAGTTAACGAATCTTCTTTGCTCAACCTGTGGAAGTTTTTTCTGTGTTCTACTTGGGTTCTTTGAATCCCTAGTTTGCACTTATTTCACTAAGTGGCTGTCCTTTAGCTGCAGGTGCCATGACTGGAATTTATGATTTGGTTGCTGTGCTGACACACAAGGGTCGTAGTGCTGACTCAGGCCATTATGTTGCCTGGGTCAAGCAAGAAAGTGGTCAGTTCTCTGGAATAACTTCTACTTTGTTTGCATGTGATTAATTCAAACCTTTTAACTCATGGACTTCTTTTGTTGGTTCAAGGGAAATGGATCGAGTATGATGATGACAATCCCATCCCACAGCGGGAGGAAGACATCACCAAACTCTCTGGAGGAGGTAAGATTGCCGAGAGTTCTTAACGTGTATAATAGCATGAATTTTGCTCAGGGCTGCCATGTGGTTCTCTGAATAACCCTAAAATTGTGCGTTACGCTAAACAATTTTTTGGTGCTGCTTGTTTCAGGTGATTGGCATATGGCCTATATTTGCATGTACAAGGCCCGTACTGTCCCTATGTGATCTTTCCTTGATCTCATCTCAATCAAATTTGAAATACCCTTCCAGTTTACATTTCACAGGGGTTAGATTCTACGAAACTGTATCTCGTGCAATTGAAGTTTGCCCCAATGTGTGTTAGAAAGAAAATTCATTGATATTTAGATGTGTTTTAATTATGTAAGGGAATTTTTTGGTCACATTGAAGTTTTATCCTAAATGTGTACTAAAATGAAAATTCATTGTTATTCAAATGTGCGTTTCTTGTCGTTCATGAAAATTCATTGTTATATATTCACTTTGATGCTTGAGTTAAGATAACAAGTGGAGATGGATGATAGGCGATGACTGAGTGAAATGGTATCAGGCTCATGCCGGTCAACATCATACAAATGAAAGAAACAGATGGGCTGAGAAGGATATTAGCATGGCTGGTGTGGATTGTGACTTCTTTTATGTATTTTATTTCATTCAGCATGCAAGAGGCCCAAGATTGTCTTTCATGGCCATAACAATGTGTATTGTTTCTACTTTGTCTTCTATGGCCTCTGATTTCATCGACAAGGCCCAAGCCGTCCCTAATGTTATATTTGTTTTATCTCAATAAACAAATAAATAAAACCCTTATGATTTACATTTCATTAAAAAAAAAAAAAAATTTAAACCCTTATCAATCAATGTTAAATTTCATATGAGAAAAACGGTAGAATTTTGTTGGTTGGTTCGTTGGGTAATGCTTTTTTCTTTCTTTTATGTTTACTTTTTAACTTTTATACAAGTGATAGTTTAAACTACTTTGATTAATTTACGGATAAGAAGATTTGAACTTAATGTAAGAAGAGAGACTCACTACTCTGACTAATTGACCTAACGCTCTGCTTCTTTCGTTCTGCTTTGTCTAAGATTATCAGTGAATATTTGTTAAGGCCCAATCTACATGGTCTGTGAATACACTTATGACATGTTTACTAATCCGTAATTGGATTAGGAGGAATTGAATTAATGAGGAGTTGGATTGAGGAGAATTAGATTCTGAATTCTTAATGAAGTTGTTTACTAAACCATATGGATTAAGAGAAGTTAGATTCCAGATATTGAAGTTGTTTATTAAACCATATGGAATTGGGGTATGAGTGGTACTAATTACTAAAATATCCTCGTTGTTGGGTCAAAGTAAATGACATATTTGAAATTTTAAAAATTGTGTGAGGATATAATAGGTAAAAAAGATGAATTCCTAAAGGGTTAATTCTCCATGAATTAGAATACCACCTTCCATCCCAAGAATTGAATTCCTCCAAAATTAGGAACCTAATTTTGTGTGAGCCCCACTTACTTTTCAATTCCTTGATATTAAGTAAACTCATGAATCCTCAATAGATAGAATTCAGAGAATTCCGATTCCTGATTAGTAACACACACCATTACATTTGTTGAAGTTTCAATTCAAAAAAAAGTTGGTCAAACAAAAATTGACTAATATGGGTAGGCATCCACGTGTACAGTTGGGGGCATGCAAGTATCATCAGGACCAATACACCTGTCTACTCAACATATAGTTACATACAGAGCACATGCATCATTGATGATATTTGACCACATTCAATGGGTGGCAAGGAAGCAAAGTCTTAGCTTCCTGCTCTTACCACCTTGCTTGACACTCTGGCATGGTAAAAATCAAACTCAAAGACTCGAGGGCTATTAGCATTTTACATGTTAATTGCCTCCTTATTTCACTCCGTGGTCAGTATGGTGAACTTCATCAACCCTCAACTAGCTCCACAAACTTTCATCAACCTCTATTAGAGCAAGTCCAGCAGCTAAGGCTGGACTCGGGCTGGGGGGGTTTTGGGCGAAAAACAAATTCCAGCAGTGCAGGCTAGCCCGGGCTGCATGTGGGGGCCACAAAGACGGCTGGCCCAAGGGCAAGTCCAGCCCCAGGTCCAAAACTCAGGTGGGCTGACGTCATCGACGACATTAACAACAAAAAAATCTAAAAAAATACAAAAAAATTCAGATTTAAAAAAAATAAAAAATACTTAGTCATATTTTTCACTTCCCACACCAAAAATCTTATCCTAAAATATTATTCAAATTAATTGTTTAGTTAAACAAATTTGTGAAAAAAACATAAAAATGAATAGTATTTGCCCTTTGCCATATCAACTGCTGAAAACCAACATTGCTTTTTACAATGGCAGTTACTATTCACGTAAATAGTAACTGCCCTAGCCACACCCCCTTTGCCATGGCAGGGCGCAATTGCTAGAAGTGCTCTTACGTCATGATTTTCTCCTTCAATTTAGTTTTGGATGGTAATTTTCCCTCTACAGTGAGCCGCGTGCCCGACGCGGCTTTGTCTCTACTGGGGTAGGTAAGAAGGATAAAAATCGAACGAGGCCGAATTCGAAAAACAATTTTGATATGGCATTCGAAGCGAAGTTACATTTTACAATGAGTTACACATCAATCAATAGTTCACAGTTTTATGCATCCCACAGATCCTACAAAATTAATTAACAGCATCAGCTTTCGTAAAGGACTTTTCTTTTGCTTTCAAATTATTGATTCTTGGCGTTTAGCTTACGTCCACTAAATCAATGCACAAAGAAAATCATTAGGAGCCAATTTTCTTTCTTCATTTCGTCAAAGTGAGTAAAAATCTTCACCCCTGTGTCTGGTACTATTTTGGAAAGAGTTAATCATATAGGCAAATCCAGTTGAGCACAGAAATTATTGTGGGGCCCATGTGAGAGAGAGAGTCCTTGATGATTTCAACATCTTTGAATAAAATTTGGCTCTTGAATTAAACAAGTACCAATTCAAATGGAATTCAGCTAACCTTGACAATTAGGATTTAAATCAGGGCTTCATCCAAGCATTGATAAGGTTTGAAAAATTCACCCAAATTGCCTGACATGGCAGCATCAAACACCTAGTCATCATGTCAAATATAATGACAAGGAATTGATTGAGAAGATGACATGTTTATTATTATTGAAATCAAGAGCTTCTGCATTTCAATTCATCTTGTTTTATTACTCTTACCATAGTAGTTTAAAATTTGGAAATGCAGCTTATATGTGTAGCAACAGATTTGAAAAAGAAAATACACAAATGAACTCCCACTATTTTGTACCATCTTGATGGATCAAACTCATGGTCTCTTGAAAAGAACGAGAAACAAGCAAATACATGACTTCATAAAAATATAAAAAGTTCCCAAATGGTGGGAATTTATTTGGGTTTGGGGCTCCCCTCCCATAAAATGTCCACCCAATTACATACATGTTCCATTTGGTTCTTGGAAGATATGGTCTAGAGAGGAAAATAAATAAATAAAAGAGACCCTTGGCAAGTGGTGAAGAAGAATGAGACCAAATCAGAGTCTTTAGGGTTAGAAATAATTTCCCAATAGATAGGAAGTTGAGCTTTGTCTGGTCCATGAAAGACAGTGGAAACAATACAATACGTGAATAATGAAGTTATGGTTCCCCATATCTTCTCAAACTCCAACTCATCCTCATTATGCTTTAATTTTTCTTCTGATGAATTTGAGATATAATAAAGACATTCCCAACCCAAGCAATTTGTTTTTCACACAACAAAATACAATTAAGTATCCCTTTGTGTGTGCGCGCGCATATATACTATATAAATACCTATCTTTGTGGATTAAATCAAATTATATATTTTTTTAAATACACGTGATACTCTAAACTACGATAGTCTAAACTACAAGAGAAGGGATTTCTTACACACACTATCAAGGGGTCATGGGGGTTCAAACTTCCGACCACCACTAGTCTGCAAGCCAGTGCCCTTTTTCACTGGGCTAGACCCAGTTTGCAAATCAAACTATCCTATTAATAAGCAACAATGCCAACAAAAATGTCAAATCCCATACTCTTGAAAAGGCCACACATGCATACAAGACTATTGCATACATGTCACACAGTCACAGCACATGCATAAGATGAAAGAAGACAAGAAGCTCCTCCTAGCAGAAATATTATATTAGAGATTGTGGGTTTCTTTCTTCACCCACTATAACAAGAAGCACATAGACATAATATTGAATCATACAATACAACCCATAATATAATGAGAGTGATAGTTGAAGAAAGCCATGTCCTTCAATAAAGGGGGGCCTCCAAAGGCTCCAAGGGAAAAGCAAAAAAGAAATTTTTTAATAATATTAAAGGCTATATCAAATACAAACAAACAAAAAAGCCACACAAAAGAGAGAAAAGAAGAAACCATTACATTACATATAGAAAATGCTATTGGTATGGTTCTGTGGTGTTTTCTCAACCTCTATAACATCAGAGAATTATGAGCTTTAGCTGCTTAGCTTAGCAATTAAGCCTACTAAGAGTCATTCATGCTTAGCTTAGTATGAAACATTATATCATAGGCTTCATTAAGAAAGTAGATTATGCATGTAATTAATATAATATCTACTGAAAACTTGAACCTGGTGTATAAATGGCAAGGTCAGGCCACCCATTGCCCCCATTCCAACAGCTTGAAGAATCACCATTTTGCAAACCCATATAGCTTTCCGGGTTACCATTGCTCTGGGCCTCCAAACCCGGGTTCACACCCGGATCCGAATTCAACCCATTACCTGAATCCAAGTTCACCCCAAAGTCACCCATTTGCATCAGTTTTAGACCCGACCCATTTGGGTTTAGACCCTCCAGAAGAGACCCAAACTGCCCATTTGAAGCCAGGAGTGAGCTGAAGCTCCCTGAAATGTCCAGCACCCCACGGTCTTGATCGATTTTCGGGCCGTAGACCCGGGTCCGGTCAGGCTGTGGATCCGGGTTCTGAGCTGCTGCGGTTGCTGCTGATGAGCTTGACACTGATGATGAGGAAGTTGACGAGGAGCGTTTTGAGGCAGACGATGATGATCTCTTTGTGTTCTTTCTGCTTCCACCACCAACAGGGATGTTTCTCAGAGAGCCACCTTTGGTCCAGTACCTTCTGCAGTTCTTGCAAAAGTGACGAGGCTGTGAGAGATTGTAGTTGTTGTAGTAGCAAAACTTGGTGTTTGAGGAATCACAGCGTGGACATTTCAGCTGTTCTTGCTCTGGAAATTGGGGTTTCATGGGTTGAAATGATGTTGGGTCTTGCATTTTTTGAGGCCTCAACTAAGTTTCTATTTTGGACCAAAGTTGTGGGGCTACGGAGGATTTGGTGAGGTGGGTTTTATTTTTTTGGAGAAGAATATGGAGTTTGTGGGTGAGAAACTAGATTGTGAAGTCTGATTTGAGACCAAAAGAGCCTGACTTTTGAGGAGTTTTCTTTGATGAAGTGTGAATAGGAGGAAATAAAAAGAGGCAAACTTTAAAAACCAGAGTGGTTTTGAGGGTTTGGACAATAGATTGTAGGAACTGAAAACCACAAGTTTATTTGGGGATCTGAAATGGGGTTTTCCGGCCTTGATAGGCTTTGAGCCTTTGAGACTGTCAAGAGGCTAAAAGAAAGAGCAAAAAACCAAAAAGAGGACAAAAAGGCAGGATATTTTTCAGACCCAGATATGAGCTTCCTTGAAAACAACCAAATAGCACATAACCATCAAATCTTCCTCCAAACCAAAACTTACCAAGTTTTCAACTTTCAAGAAGTGAAGAGAAGAGAGTGAGCAACCATGCTCAAAAAACAAGGCAGATAACCAAAAAACCAAAGTAAAAGATTGATTTTTGCTTGCTTTATGGTTGAAATTCTTCAGAAAACTCCAGAGAAAAAACACCTAGATTTTTCAACTGGGATTTGTTCTCATGAGGTGCTGCATCAAAGGGTTGAAAGATAGAGAAGAAGGAGAAAGAATATTTGGGTCTGATTTTTTTTTTCCTTTACGGAGACGATCTATCTCTATGACCGCGTGAGAGTGACGACTAGGCCTCAAATAGAGAGACAGAGACACTGCTCTCTCTCACTCGCACACAGTGGGCATATTGAAATTAGCTAAAGCTTCTTCTTTCTAGATAGCCCCACAGCTTCCACTAATCACATAGTTAATTAAAAAGTAATTATTTTTCAAATAGAATAATAATCCTCTAAGAAGAAGCATAGCCAAAACTGATTTTGTCAATGACTTAAAATATTTTTATTGCCAACATTTGTTAACCAAAGTCAACCTCCATGATTACAATGCTCTCATTAACCATAAACAAATAAATTAAGAAGTCGACATGATTAGCCACACACCAAAAAACATATGTTACTTTAGAAAATAAAATTTTGTAGTTTATAAATTGTTAGTACAAGTAAAGATTGACAACCCAAAAGTTTTTATATTCTCTATTTTTTTTAATTATTATTTGTGTCTACGAGTTAGTACAAGATTACCTGGTTAAGCGCATAAAATTATGTACGGATGATCTGGAAGAAAATATTAAATGTCTGAATTAAATTATAAATTAAGCTGACTTGCTACTCTAAATATGTAGATTAGGGGAATTGTTGTCTCCTTTTAACAACAAATTTATATCATATTATTTAACAAAAAGTATTTCATTGTATTTATATATCTTGACCATTTTGTTTCAACAATGTATAATCTTCTATTTTATCCTAAAGTTAAGAGAGAGCTAGAGATTAGAGATCTAATTAGGCCAATGTTGCATATAATTAAGCCAAGCCGAACCGATGAGCTTGAGCCGCCAAGCCGAGTAGGGGAGGCTAAGCCGCCGAGGCTGCAATAAAGTTTGCGTGCAAACAAAGCAAGCACCGGGGTGAGAGCATCATTGGATTGGCATTTTAACAGCAAAATCTTCGCCGCCAGTTCTTTGTCGTGGCAGCATCAGGACGGTCCAAGTGTTGACTAACTGTGATATGAAATCTTAGCCAGACAAGTTGTCCTAGCTAGAGTAGACTAGGTGACTAGATGGTGGGTTACAACTTTAGAGAAATTTCATCAATCAATCCAAGGAGCAAACACCAACTAATAGTAATAGTAATAGTAATAGTAATAGTAATAGTATACTCTTGTTTGATTAATGAATCTTAATATCAAGCTTGGCTCTTCCGTTTTGCGTCACTCAATTCAAACATGTTGACAAAATATATTACTGGGTGACTAATACTATAGATCTCAATAGCATGATCTCATAACATAGCGAAATCAAAAGTTTTTCGGGCGGCTGAATGATTTTGTATAACGAGTCGTTATGATTTAATGGACCTATCGTTGTTGGGGTGAGGTACGCTGATTTTCGTTAGTGTGATGAATTTTTTAAAAATTAACACCAAATTGCTATTTCAGAAATATTGTACTGAGTTGGAACCCGCCCTATTAACCCAGATTTTCATCTCAAGACATGGCAAATTTCACTTCGAGGTCCATATTTTGTTGGACTATTGGTCGAGAAAAACTCCTCTACTTTCCCTAACTTGTAATTCATATTAAGAAAGTATATCTGTATTTGCTTAACTCATAATCATCCCAAATTTAGATTAGACTGGGATTGATTAGCATAACATAGCGAAATCAAAAGTTTTTCGGGTGGCTGAATGATTTTGTATAACGAGTCGTTATGATTCAATGGACCTATCGTTGTTGGGGTGAGTTACGCTGATTTTTGTTAGTGTGATGAATTTTTTAAAAATTAACACCAAATTGCTATTTCAGAAATATTGCACTGAGTTGGAACCCATCCTATTAACCCAAATTTTCATCTCAAGACATGGCAAATTTCACTTCGAGGTCCATATTTTGTTGGACTACTGGTCGAGAAAAACTCCTCTACTTTCCCTAAGTTGTAATTCATATTAAGAAAGTATATCTGTATTTGCTTAACTCATAATCATCCCAAATTTAGATTAGACTGGGATTGATTAGAATTCCGCCAGTTCAAACCGCACCCTGACAAGCCCAAATTTAGATTAGACTGGGATTGATTAGAATTCCGCCAGTTCAAACCGCACTCTGACAAGAAAACAATTTGTGAAAGCTTCCTCTCACCAAGGAAAAATATGGGGACCCCAAAAACTTGTTGTATTGGAAATGGCTTTTGCTGCGCGTTTTGACTGATGAGTGTGGGTTGTTAATGATATGGGCCCACCGAGGCAACCTAGAAAGCGACGGCTCTGATCGTTTGACTGTGTTAAAAGTGTGAATGAGCATCATAGCCGATCATTGGTCATAAGCCCACCTTTGCCATTTGTGCGCGACTTTAATCATGCACTGTCGACCAACTCTAAGTTAAGACTAAATACATCCATCTCAATCTAATCCAATCCAATTCAATTCAATTTCGTCCGTCGGCAGAAAAATTTATATATTACGGAATAATATCATTTTGTTATTTTTAATTAATCACGTTATGTCACATATAATAAAGATTTTATATCACGAAACGTAATTAGATGTTAATAATAAAAATCCTTATCGTTGGTCGGTCGGCCGTAGGCACTGCACACAACTGTACATATTTGATGCATTAAAAATTCAAAGTTGAAGACGGCCTCCGGCCTCGTGCGACAATGCAAGGATTGCCATTAAGGGATATGATTAGCATCGTGGGACACGTGGACAATGCTGATTTTGTTATTGTTTGTTGGGGCAGCAGGGTTGGGTCCCCTTCAAGGGAGAGGTCTTCATGACATTGCACAGTTTATAAATTTGCCAATTTGAATAAGATTTAGGCCAAATTATTCATGTATTGTGGGTTGTATGTCAATGTCGGTCATTTTGTTAAAGAAAAACTCTTAATTATGTGGCTAAGTTTGGTATTATTCTCAGTTTAAATTCAACTTCTCATCCAAATTGTTTTCAATGTCGTCCATGGGGCATCATGTGAAGGGTGAAATGTCATTTTTGGACACTAAATCCGATTTGATCTTTAAATCACGCATGAAATGACTCTTTTACCCCCAACAAGTGATGTGCGTATTGGTCCAAGTTGGAGGAAATTCATATGAAAGTTTTCAACTTGGACTGAGATTAGTAAGAAACATAAACGTCAACATAATATTAAGAGTTTTTTTTCACCACATGAGTAACATTGACGTATGATTCACACCACAAGGATGATTTGTGCAGTTTTAGCCTAAGATTTATGCGTTCTTACTTTGTAAATGTTAGACAACTCAATATTTTTTGAATTTTCTTTTTTGAATTTAAGTGACATTCTCCATTCGAATATCACATTTCACGTAAAGTAGGAAAGAAAAATTAGAAAAAAGAGTTGGAATGTTAACCAATTTTCTTTTCTTACCCATCTAACTTATGAATTTGATAGTTTATCAATTTTTTTTTAATTGTAGTCTAAATCACAAATCACGTTAGCTTCTAAGACGGAAATCTTACATGACCCCAATGTCGCAAAACTATATATTTTCAAACATAGCCACATTCTCGTCCCGAAATCAGCAATACATACTCAAATTAAAAAAGTCAGCAAATTACATGACTGAAATCGTTAAAACAAAATTGGAAGTAAAATAATATTAATAGGTAAATCAATGTGGAGTGAGTATGGAAGCAAGCAAGAGCAAGAGCAAGAGCACGAGCACGAGAGGGCATGATGGGTTATGAAGAGGTGTAATGGAAATGGTAGGGTCATAGTGTGATAGGGCATGCATGAGCGATGAGTGAGAGAGGTCGGTGGACTTGCAAGCAAGCAAGCAAGCCACTGTTGGAACACAAAAAAGAAAAGAAAAAAGTGATTTGATGGTGGAGAGCTGAAGATGGTGGGGGGATTGAGACGCGTGTGCATGCTCTCTCCCTGTCTTTCCAGAGCGGGACACGGCTGAAATGGCGTGCTCTTTAGGCCCCTCCCTCCGGAGAAAAAACATTGATATCTTCATTTAATCACCCTCCGTCATGTGATATTTTCATCACGCATGACGTAACATGATTAGTTAAAAATAATAAAATAGTGTTATTCTCATGATATACAAAATTTTATCCTCCCTTTCCCCCTAAACTAAACCCATCAACATCCACTTATTACACACCTACCGACTCATTCACCATCACTTACCCTTCTCCCGTCCAATAACACAAAAAGCTTATCAAATTTAAGGGCATGAGTGTTTTGTTCGATTTAGACCTCAAATTCGTGTACGAACTTGCGTATTACGATTTGAATTGATTCGGTTTAGACTTAAAAGTAGTAGTATAATAAAATTAACCCGGTTTAATTCGGTCATTTCATTTTATAATAGTAATAGTGATAACTAATAATAAAATTTCATGTACAAAAAAAGGATAGGATAAACGGTTTTCAAATAAACTATGAACCGAAACAAACTAATTGTGATTTGGTTCGATTCGGTTATGTAGTAAATTACACTTTTGTTAGTTTAAAAATGGAACTAAATCGCTAAAATTGGTTTGATCTGACCGGTTTAAAGGGTTCGAACGATTGTTAGTTTATTGTTTTTTGGACTCAAGATTTGACCAGTGGGGGCCCTCTGTCAATTTGTTGTGCGATGTGGACTAATTAGTTACTGGACGAAGAATCCAAGTTGGACTGTACTACTACAAGTGGGACACAAAACAGAGCAACAAACATTGTCCCTTGGGACTTCCTCTTCCCTCTCTCTCTCTCTCTCTCTCTCTCTCTCTAGAAGAATTCCCTTTTGGTTCTTTGTTTAGTGGTGTTTCTAATTATGAGCATTTTCTATAAATTAGTGCATCAGCTAGTGGACAATAAATCTCATTATCCAAACAGGTTAACAAACATATCACCTATGTAGCACGAACACTCCATCACGCCGAAGTGTCGGAGTGTCAAGGTGTCGGACACGCGGGCACGCCTCGAACACAATAAGAGTAGGAACAATTTGTCATGTCTTTTCTACACAAAATCAACTACTCAAGTTTTGTTTGTACACAAGAATTTGTGTATAAATCTTCATTCTACTAGTTTAAATATAGCTTGCTTCGATCCCTTTGTTCATTTGTAAAGGTAGACAATGGCTGTTTCTTTTCCAATAAAACAGGTTTTCATTTTTATTCTCTCAAATAGAACACAACCCACGTTGCATTTAATTTAAGGATTGTTGCAAAAGAGGGAGAATCCAGAAAAGTGGACATTCTTCACTGTGATTTGAGTATGATCCAGACGATACAAATTGGAGCCACAATTTTTTTCTATCTACAAATATGCTCCATTATGTGGATTCGATTCTTTGAGTTCATCCCAAACTTAGTCAATGACAGATGATAATGCATTGGGAAAACTATAAACAACTGGATTGTAAACTGAATAAATTCTAGGAAAAATTCTACAACCAGATATCAGAAGCTGCATCCGATTCCATCAGTGCGGGATGATCACTAAGAGTCTATTTTAATTTTGAAGCAGAACGAAATCATATTGAATTATTTCGGAAGCCATGTCTTGCTGACTTGCCAGCTTAAACTCAAAATCTCAGAAAACAAAATTTTTTCATGTAAAGTCAGAATGGTGACTCAGGCCACTTGGATGTACTAATCTCCAAAAGCTAAAACAAATAGATATTTTCCTAAAGAAGTGCCATTCAAACATAGTAGCCTGTAAATGTGAAACCTCTCCCTATAATCTCACCACCGCAGAACCAGGCATAGCACTCAAGTCCAAACAGAGCAGCAAGACCAGCATTCTCCACATTCAGTTCCTGCCTGTTTATTAGTGCATTCTTGAGAGAGTCAGCTTCCTTCCAGAATGCTTCATAACGACCCGGAATGCTGCAGAGAAATTTTGAGAAGGAATTTATGCAGTAGTGAAAACAAAGCTGGCATTTATGCGTTTTTGCATCTATGGATCAATGATACAAAGAAGAGAGGGATTTCTAAGTCAACACACCTTAAAATTGATAAATAGCTAAATCAAATGTCATCCGGTAATCAGTATGATTAAAAATGCAATAAATTATTTCT
This sequence comes from Prunus avium, assembly GCF_002207925.1. The sequence continues at coordinate 336,147 of NW_018922620.1, forward strand.
GGTCTAGTGAACCGAAGATAAACTCCATGGAGGATATGACTGCAACATTTTCTAACGCGCGCGCGCACACACACACACACAGAGTCATTATCCCATAAATCCCAGGATGCCTGTTTTGGCCAAGTGTTTCTTAGCTAGCCACATTTCATACCAAAAACAAAGGCACAATAGTCCAACCTTGTTGTCGTAAAAGTACAAGTACCTAAACAAAAGTAGATGAGTAGATATCATATGTTTAAAATTGACCAAGCTATTGGCATAAAAAAATGCATGCACGTAATATCACAAGCATATATTTCATATCTGGAAAGTCTATGTTATGTAAGGTTATCACCACTGCCGCTGCATATGGACTGTTACAAGGAAAATAGGTCAAGTGCATATATGAAAGGCATTAAATGATGTCATTAGTTGTACAATGTTGAAATTGAACTATGCAATGCAACTCATTTTGGATAGACTTAAAGAGAAGTATCTAGATAATGGATTGCAACATGCAGAGTGAATTGAAACACAACAGAAAGAGTGAACGATGCGGCCTCAAAATCAAAATGTGACAATCTCACCAAAATTAGCACAAGATTCAATTCAGCATTCCTGAATCCTATCAAAGATTGGAACAAGAATTTTACACTCGTATGCACCTTCTATGAAAGCACTGTACTGCCTTAAGTTAAAAGATGGGAGCAAAGACAAAACCTGGCAAGACGAGTATAGAACAGTTGTTTTGCTAATGTTTGACATTTCTCAATGGTGGGTGGCTCCTGGATATGGTGTTTGTTCTGCTCTACAAACTGCTTGTAATAGATATTTCCATTCTTGACTAGAAAGTTCGATGCCTGAACCACCTTTTGCAACGAAGATACCTTTGAAGCCATGGACTCCCTAAACGAACCTGAAAATAAAAATGATGCATTCAAGCAACAGAAAAATGTATTCAACAAACATCCTCATCTTCTCATATGCAAGAAAAAAAGGAGGAGAAATTCGGATATTGTCTTACTAACTAAAGACTGGAAAAAGGCATATTATTCCAAAAACAATTACTCATGGAAACATATTATACTAGGACATTTCACATACATGAGACATTCATCCTTGTGCACGTCGAGTCGTTGAGGAGAATGCAAAAACAATTGCAACAAATGGTAACAATAAAATCTGAATGGTTACAGAAATTCAATAAGACAAACTTCTCCAAGAAAAACATAAAGATTAGTCTACCTGTTAAAATATTTCCTGCGTTTAAAAGGGTTCATTTCAATGTGCCTTTTAGTCGGTAACAGAAGCTCACACTTGTTTTGGAAGATTCAAATCGCATAGTGGCATCAATGTGAATGGTGGTTAAGAATTTGAAACGACAACATTACATGGATGAATGACCATCACCTTTTGTGATTCTAGATTTTTAAAGATATCATGAGCAATAAAAGTAGTCAATAACACCATCATATCAGCAATGAATAAGAACCCAGTTCAGCAATCAGAGCTCAGACAACATTACATGAATGAAATATTGCTAAAGCACATAAATTGACCACAGATTTTTACACATCAACCAAACTACACAACCCACCAAAAGTCACTTCAACTCAGTCAACATTATAAAGGGTCATTCTCACAAAATAACAAGTAATAATAAAACATGAATTCAACTCTGAAAATAAAGAAGCAAATGGGCTTGGTTGGTTGCCGAGAAAATAGGGGAAACAAAGAAGAGAAGTAAATTGAAAACTGAAAACTTTAAGCATTCCATGGTTCCCCTCATTTTCTTGGCAACCAAACAAAGTAACAGGATTTCCAAAAAGCTTTGATCATAGTTTCAGAGATTAAAATTATAAAAAAGAAAGCAGATATGCACACATTCAGAAAGAAAATTGAAAAAACACCTCGAAATTTCTTTGGGATTTGGAGTGAAACAGAAGCCCTAAACACCAGAGGGAGTTGCTGTTGCTGATCACTTCGCTGGTATTTCGAGATTTATAGTGTACGTAAATTCGTCCTTTTATTTTGCCCTTTTGTAGAAATGAAACACGTGGCAAAAGAAGAAGCTTTCTATTTTCCTTTTTAAGAAGTACCCAGTCAATAAGAGGAGAGTCACGTTACTATCGCCAAGGAACACCAAATGATCCCTTCCTTTATTATTTTAATTATATTTTTATCATTTTAAAAATATGCTTTTGTTTTTTCTTAAGAACTATTAAGGTTACATTTTTGACTAGTCGCGTGATGAGAGAGAAGGTCCCGAGAAGGTCCCCTCCACCTCGGGGAGCTACATTCGATTCATAAATCGAAACTTAAAACGGTTTGAGCCCTTATAACTAACTAAAACCCACACTCTTAGTTGAATAATAGAATGAGGGATCATTTCAGTCTCTGCAAGCCCCTTGTTAATTTTTCACTTTAGGCAAGACAAACTGAAGGGTTACTTTTGGCTGAATCCATTTGAGCACGAGTTTTTAGTTGAATTAGGTGACAAGTAAGAAATCACCTTTCCAAAATCTTTTCATCTTTTGGTTCTCCCTTTTCTCTCATCACAGAGGTGTTAACAGAGATTCATTCTGTAGTTACTTGCTAGCTTCTACTAATTGGGTTCAAATTCCTGCAACAGCAACTATTTTTGGTCCTCGAACCGACGAATCATGCAACGGTTTCACAAAATTTCTCACCACGCTACTGGCAAGTATGAATTCAGTCTGCGAACAACCAGCCAAACTAACCTCTCCCAGTGCTGAGTTTAGCCACACCAGATCTCCGGACAGTTGACAGTGACAGCCCCTTGTTAATTTTTCACTTTAGGCAAGACAAACTGAAGGGTTACTTTTGGCTGAATCCATTTGAGCACAAGTTTTTAGTTGAATTAGGTGACAAGTAAGAAATCACCTTTCCAAAATCTTTTCATCTTTTGGTTCTCCCTTTTCTCTCATCACAGAGGTGTTA
>NW_018922620.1:339403-388171 GCF_002207925.1 Prunus avium
AAAAAAAAAAAAAAAAAAAAAAAAAAAAAAAAAAAAAAAAAAGAGGGAAAGAAGGGTTGGGACGAGGGGGAAGAAAAAGCAGACGCTGCCCACCCGGGAACAAAATCAGGTTGCTTCCTTGTGGATTCTGTGGCAGCCACTTCTGGACCATGAGAATAAAACCATGTGCAACGGGTTCAAGGGGCACCTTGAAATGTGAGAGAATTGTTGTGGCCTCCAATTGACTGGTTGGTGGGAAAGGAAGAGAAACCTTCTCCAGCAGCAACCCCAAAAAGCTAACCAAGAAAATACATTTCTCCTTGGACCATCTTTATGCATAGTACATGTACAAGCTGTTAGCAGCAGCACAGGCTATTGAGTTTTCAGTTGGATGCCATGCTAAGTGCAGCAACTTTGTCGTGAAATCAAAACAATTTCCATTTGCATCAACCCCAGGGTTTTCTGCTCCTGTGATAGATTTTGTCAAGGTAGATAAATAATAATGTTGAGTAAAAATACTTTAAAAGGGAAAGGCTAACAAGCCAAGAAAGCTCAAATCAATTCAATGGTAAATGGCAAAGAGAAAGCAATTACCTCGTCTGACAACTCGTGTTATACTACTGCTCAGGGACCTGGAAGGCCTAGAAGGGGTCGGAACTTGTCGCCTAAAACAGCACATAAAAAATTACATTATCACCAAACTTATCCATAAAAATGAACCGCTAAGCCAAAGATTCCTGATGTCTTTCAGTTAAAATTACCTCATTGGATTTTTGCTGGCCTCCAAAGTTGTTGCCTCAGTACTACCAGCACCACAACCAAATACACGGAATAGATTGCTGGGATCACATTAACAACATATTAACACAAATAACAAAGAATTTTGATCAGAACGACACAGAAAATAGGTACAAGGCAGCAAAACAAACCTGTAAGAACCCGTTCCTACTCGCAAGCCATCACCACTCAGACAACACTCGAATTTATCGAAGATAGAATCATTTTCATATAAATCACACAGCTGGACACATTTAAACAGGATAATCAGGCTTTGGTCCAACAAAGTAGGCACAAGTTACATGTTCACCTTTTATTTGAAGAATGGAATCTCACCTTAGGTCTTAAATATTCATGAACCTGGAAGGTTGTGACAGGACCTGAATCCATATTGATGTCCCATAACTGAAAAATATGTGACACAAGTTAGATATGAAAGCAGGGAGATAAGATCCCAACCTCACGCCACATTGGCGGAGCAAGACATTAAGCTTGAGCAGTTAGCATTTGACATAAATAACACAACTTCGCAATCAGATATCATGCAGAAGTAGCTACTGAAACCATTTAAAGGAACAATCTCTCTTCAAATGATGAAGGAAACCCAAAGACAGGTTATGAAATTTGAACCCCCCAAAAAAAAGGCAGGCTTCAAAGTCTAGTTCCCCATTGAGTGAGCTTGTACATAATCACATTAATAATCCTTAAAAAGCCTTTGACATTTCATTTCTTTTTTAACAATTCATGAACGTTGTGTTAACAACCTTTCATCCCAGAACAAAGTTAGAAAACCTGCAAAAAAGAGCCTCACCTCTTTGGTTTCTTACATAAGATTACTAACATTTATGCATATTTAAATCAAGTAAAAAAATCAACCAAAAATAAACAAACCTTAAGAGTCATGTAATCGCGGCTAAGTATATATCTTCCATCCTTTCCAAACTTAATATCTGAGATTGAAGCAATAATCTCAGTGAAGAATGATCTAGCACCAGGCGCTTCCTGTTCCTCAAACCTGTACACAAGATATTTGAACCAACAAATTTTGTAACATAAGTGATATGCTATTAACATATTGAGATCTACTAATAATTGGAGAAAAGAAAGGGCAGTTTTTCATCTTTTCCCCCCATTTAGTAATCTATAAGACATGGTAACCAAAACATATCATTCTTCTCTCCAGTTTTCACTTAACAACATCCTTATTAAATTCTGTGCCTTTCTTTTTCTTGGTCAGCAGACTACAAGAAGATTATGGTAAAGTAACAAGGAAAATGCTTACAATTTAGCATGAGAATCACACAAAGCAGACTGCCGCAAATCAATGAGTCGAATCGAGCCTTTGGAACTGCTATAGGCTAACGTATTGCAATGGGTAGGGTGGAACTCTGCTGATGTTATCACCTCTACAATAATACAAATTGCTATTATTAAACAATTTCAAGCCATTCATCAGGGGCAATCAAACAAACCAAAACAGAAATCACTAGTATGTTGTAAATAGGTTCCTTCAAAATTCATAAACCAGACCCGCTTAATTGTAAACGGATAGGCTGGCTGTATGAGGTAAGGTATATAAAAATTTCCTTTAGATCTTGTTCTTTTCCTTTTCAGTCCAAATTGCAACTAATCCTGGCTGAGTTGTGATCAACTGGCAAGTTCTCAAAAGCCTTCAGCCAGAAGCATGAAAATGCAATGGTGTGACCGCACGCACTTTCAATAATATGAACTTCAACTCCAAGCACCAGAAATACTTTTTAACTCAAAAAGCCGTTACCACTAAAACTGTTCTTAACTTAAATGTAAAACAGGAAAAAAAAACCCCGAATAGCTTACCGGTTAAATCTTCCATGTTTGCAGGCTTCACATCCACAATATTGAAACTTTGATTGCTAATTTCCAAGTTCCAAAGATTTATTCGCAGATCATCAGCCGATATAAAAGTTTCGCCATCACTAAGAAAAATGCAAAAGAGAGTTGATAAACATTTGAAGAAGGATGCCAAAGGTAGGCAAACAAAGTTTCATAATTAAGAGATGTGAAAAAACAAATATTATGGTTTTCATTGATGTTTTCAAGAACATAGAAAACTCTAGAGTTCAATGGCCAATAATCAACAATTACAAACAAAAGAGCCAGCAGCAGGAATTGGATGATGTTGTGCATGGTCAATCAAAAACTATGAATTGACTATACTTGATATGTGAGCAGGCTTAAAACAAGCATAAGAATTGAATTTATAATGTCTAATAAGGCCCTGACATAAGCCCCCAAGTCAACAGAAAGCTGTACTAATAATGATGTCAGACGAAAAATTCAGATACAAGTTCAATAAAGAAATAGAGGCACCTGTTGTTTGAAATTGAATTGATATGATAATCATGAGCATGAGCATATACCCTTCGACATCTGGCAACTAGGCTAGTCTCATGGCTAGTTACCTACACAATGAAGTTTCAAATGTTAGTTCCTGACATAATTCAGAAAATAACCAATATTACTTTAATAAACAAAAAGAGAAGGGTTAAAAACGACATAATGAAAGGTCTAGTTGGTCACTAAATGAACTGCACCAATGTGCTAATACATTATACAACAATAAAATGTAAAATGGGTTAAATACTACTACCTGTGGCAATCGTAACGAAGGAATGCCCCCTGGTGGAAATGAAATGTCATTGCTCAGACAACTGAATGATCTGTCTGGGCATCCCCCATTTGCAAGATGCATTTTAGAGCTACCCAAATTACTTGAACTAGCAAGATTGCCATTCCCTACAGCTTTTGAAGGATCCACATTCATTTCAGAAATTTTCTTGACCTTCTTTTCTTGGACCTGTACAACACTCAACCAGATAAAAAAAGAAAAGAAATCAGCGCATGTAGGAAGCACACAACAGTAATAGTCTAGAAAAGATATTCACAGACAAAATGTGGCAATTTTAATCATTTAGTTTCAATCTTTCGGACAAAAATGAATGCACCAGATCACAGTTTTATGAAGCATGCCATTAGATTTATACACACATTTGGTAACATTACATCCCATAGTGACCATCTGAACAGCCAACGTAAAAAGGACATCCTCTTATATGTACAACTGAATTCTTTAAATCCTTCTAAACAATGCGAAGAGTTGACACCCTACCCCTACAATACATACAGCTATCTAGCACCATGCATCAATTCAAAGTCCAGACAGCTACATCCACAATACCTAGAGCTATAAGCGGGCAATCCATATGTTCAAAGTTCTCAAAACAGACTCCAAGTAAAACAATTGCAACGATTCTCCTACATATTATCATATATTTATATCGTATAAATGTAAGCTAGGTATTTGAAAATACCATACTCACTGCAACAAGAGAATGTAACTTTCCTACCTTCCAAAACTTAATTGTTTTATCGTTAGTAGATAGGAGAAACAGGGCACCATTGGCAGTTTGGCACCATCTGATTTTGTTGATTTTCTCCTCTATTTCCAAACTCTTCAGGTAGTCAAACTGACAAAAGAAAATGCACATTGTGAGTATAAGCAACTTGAATACAGAGACCAAAAGTAAGTAATAATGATGGCGATGTATTAGTAACTCATGAGAAAAGAATACCTCAGGTTCATGGCTCTGAAACTCTGTTTTATAACGGAACTCAGGATGCCTACTAATTGGATAATCCATCCTCTCCAAATCCCTTCTGGTGCCACCATTCTACACATTACAACATTCCAATACAATATACCGTTGTAACAAACAAGAAACAGTATTTCAGAATATAACATTCAAATTGAAATAACAGAAAAGGCCTCAAGGGAAGAAAAAACACACATCTTTTGTATCTGTCCTTTCAAATAGAACCACCCGGCCCCCACGGTCACCAGTAGCAAGATGGTCACCAGTTTTATCAAATTCAATAGCAGAAATAATATCAACTGCAAAATAAAACAGCCAAATGAAAATTAAGAAATCCCATCTTATCCTCACATTATTTCAAAGAAGAAAAAATAATATAAAGTTGGCAGATGAGTATAAAATACTACTCTAAAGAACATGTAACTTGGACCAAAGAAAACATTAGAATTACATTTATCATAATTGCTGCCCTTTAACTTTCATTATATTCTTTCTTCTACAGGTAAACTCTCCTTCTAAATAGAAGCAAGATTTCACTCCTACCATGTCAACTGCTTGCAACTACTGAAAATACAAAAGGTTACAACACCAGCATTAAGCTAAAGAACAATACAACAAGATCATGGATAAGCCTTTATATATCACAGAACAGCTGCTCTACAGTCCGAGAAAATAAAGGAAGAAGAAGACTCTCTAAACTCTGTGCCAGCCATGAACCTCAACCAGTTGTGTCTGCTATATGAATCTATTCTTACCCTTACGATCTGTTTTCCACACCCTTTAACTCTTCACCACCTTAACCATATTATTTTCCTATCTAACTCGTTCTCACTGATCCTTCTGTTCAACTTTAAAAAACCTCCTTTTGGATCCCTTTCCCATTTTCATTCATCCCTCTGCAGCTCCAGCATTCACAGTGCGTCTATTTTTCATCTATTCATTGTTGTAAAGTCATGTATCACAAGGTTATAATTTGGATCCAATTATTCATTTTAATCATAATATTTTCTTCATTCACAATCATTACTGTGTCTCATCAGTCGTGACACTTATTATGGGTTTTGGTACTCTCACATTGAAGCATTCCTTTCCAACTGCATCACTTTTAAAATCTTGTACAAGTCTAGCAAGAAAACGTAATGAGCCACTTCATGTACAGGAATCATCAACTACCTAATTGCAGCACATAAGGTAGCATTATAAACGCACAGGTGGAAACCCTCCCCTTGAAGAGTTCAAAGTACAGATTATAACATGCAACTTTCCCAAAATCAGATATTATTCTCATTAAAAAGGGTAAACTCAATGTAACTATGATCAAAGACATCTGCAAAGAAACTATAGGGCGCTGATATATAAAACTTTCCTGAGACCGTTGCAGATATAGACACGCTTACATTTTTTAAAAAAATTGCACAATTGTCTTCTGAAAATCAAAACTAACAGTTGGATTCTCAAAACCACAGTTTTACCTTTCTTTTATAATTGGGTTCTTCAAGACTACAAACATAATGACGACATTTACCTAAGCCAGCCAACTAGTTGCAAACCAACCTAAGTACCTGTCTTTTTTCGTCATATGTAACTGATGTGTAAGTAAAGAACAGGAAATTCCACAGCACTATTCAGTAAGCACACAATTTGTATAATGTGGTTATGTTTCCCCTAAATAAAAACTAGATTCATGACAAACATATATCGATATCTAACCAGTTGTGGAAAGACAGCTGACGCTGTGGTTTTGATTCAAGTCCTAAAACTTCAAGCACGCAGAGAACAGTCCAAAATCACCAACTAAGGGATGGACAATAACAATGATCCAAAACTATAAGGCGCAAATTCACGTGTCAACAACCTAAAAGAAGCATTTATAAGACCAAACTAGTGAAACATAAACTATAATCACAAACCCAAGCCACCACTCACTTTACCAAGCTCAGTTCCACACTGTTTCTTCATCAATCCAATAAAAGAAAAGTGCAACCTAAACCTCACATGCACACCTCCCCACCAATTTCAGACCCAAAATCCACTACTTTCCCTAAATCAAAGCCAGAACCCACAATCAAACACCAATTACTCGATGACCCAGATGCCGAAACACGAATTACTCGACGACCATGATCCAAAACAGATCGAAATCCCAAAAACAAGCCATGAATGCATCACTTGCATAAAAATACCGATTGGATCCAAAAGGGTCGTGAATGATATTACTCCAAAACTAAAAATTTCGACAAAATACCTTCCTGAACTTCTTCACCAGCCGTCCGCTCGCCGAATACCTGAGAGAATTTCCACTCCAGAGGCTGTGGAGGGCCTCCGGGAGCTGCGACGACCTCATCGCCACCGTTCATTTCTCGCCGAAAAGCAAAAGTGAATCAACGGCCCAGATAAACCAAACCCCCAAATTACCACCAATCTAATCACCGCATCGAAGATCGCTTTGTGGGTTTACAAGATCACAGACGGTACTGAAAAACCCATATCCAAATAACACAATAAACAATCACAATGATGTCTGGGTAATTTCCAATTCAACCATTTCAACACAAAAACAAAACATAAAAAGCCTCTCTCTTTCTATCTCTAGTACACGAGCTCTGTCTGTCTCTCTCTCTATCTCTCTATCTCTCCCTCTCTAGAAAGAGAAAATTGGGATTTTTAAATTAATTTTTGGGAGAGATTAAAATGACTGAGCAAATGGTTCTTTGGCTTCGGTTGGCTTCGGAGACAAAAGAACACCACAAAGCGCACACACATCACACATACACACTTCTCCGTGTTAACTTCTCTCTCAATTATGGGCTTCTCTAATTACTTTTATATTTTTTTGGGTTTGTAATAAGATCACCTGGTAAAGTGACAGCTGGGCCGGTTGAGAGATTCTGCTTGGGCTGTGGACCCGTGATGAGTCAAAAGGTCGTGACAGTGGTGTGATTTGATTGGTTGGTGATGGGGTGCTGTGTCATAAGGCGGTGAGGTTAAGAATAAATAATTTATGTTGGGAAAAAAAGTGAAAAAGAATTTGTTTTTGAGGATGTGTTGAAAAGGGAAAAAAGGGGGATGTGGAGAGAAGGTGAGATGAGACTTCATGAAATGACATGCATGTCCTTACTTTCCCATCTTTTGGATTTTATTATAATTTTTTACAACCTTGATAAATTATGAATTTCTTTAGCCAAAACAAAAAACAAAAAAACCACTTCTTTTTGTGCATTTTGGTGGAAATTAAGATTTTATGTGGTTGGTTGCATGGGATCATCTATACCATGGGATGTAGAAATGTAATATGTTTTGGATGTACGAAGTCCCATAACATGCCCTCAACCTCCCAACATATTTTTGATGACTGATCAGCTTGATCTTGACCATCCAATCCAATGACTTTGGTTCCAAATATTTTTCATTTCTTTGACTTTTGCAACTTCTAAGAACCAAAGGTGGTCATGAAAAGATGATCCTAAGCTTCAACTTCAAGGAATTTATATTATGTAATCTTATCTAGACTAAAGAGGTAACATGCTTAATTTCCTCTAGTCTTTTGGTTGTGTTGAAGAGCCTTGCTCCTTTAGTCAAAAACTAGAATGTGAATCAAGTGCCATTGGTTGCTATGGACTAAACTAAACTTTTACCATCAAAGCACCAATTTTTTTGTTTTTGTTTTTTGTTTTGAAGAGGCAAAGTAGCTCCACCATAGTAATGAAATGAGTTCAACTTTTTCTGGGCCAATAGGGATTTTATGGAATGACTTCACCTTTTAATGGTTTATATCATGAATAAGTGTAATAAATACCAGCCAATTAGGTGTATGTACTTTTTTTCTTTGCATACAAGCAATATTGGGGAGGAGTTTTTATTTTTATTTTTTATGGTAAATACTATAAGGTGTCTGGGCCAACATGCGTGCACCTCGACTAATCTCCACTCGCGGAACTGAGCCTGCAGCTGGACACCATGTGTTGCAATTGTTGGGGCTCAAACTGGGGAGGAAACCCAACCAAACCCCAGAGCCTTATCCAAATGGCGGACAAACCACTGGGCTACTCTTGGTTGTTCGGGAGGAGAATTTTCTCACACACTGTCAAGGTGCTATTGGGTTCGAACTTGAGGGCATTGGTCTACAAGCGAGACCATTTCCACTAGGCTCGATCCGGTTGGCTTTTTTTCTTCAATATTTTTTTGGAGACAGGATCAGCTAAGTTTTTTTTAATGGTTTTAGACTAAGTAGGGCAACACCAAAAGAGGCCCAAAGTATGTTTGCAGGCCCTAAATTAAAATATGGGCTATTTGATTGTACCTCAATAAACCCATGCCCAACTGGGTTTATTCTGCAAAGCCCCCATTTATGGGTTGGCTGGGTTTAGGGTTTCAGACCCCAAGTTCAGAGCTATGGGCTGTTATTTCTGATTTAGGATTATACTTTCCAAAATTGGCAATTGTAAGTGACACTGCATGATGCATGATCAATCTTTTTTTTCATTTTTTTTTCATGTTTTTTTAGTACAAAGGATGATATAAACTACACAAGAGGGGGGTTTCTCACACGCACAACCAAGATGCTATGGAGGTTCAAATCGTCTAGTCTGTAAGTCAATACCATTTTTAATTGTGCTAAATCGAGTTGGCCTTTTCATATTTATTAAATTTATATAATTGATTTTGTCAGTCTGGTTTGCAGTCTTACTAATGATATCCTAAGCGTGATTGAAAGAATTTTTGGTTCTTTTCTAAAAATTTTGGAAGCCTCGTGATATAGTTATTTCTCACAAATATGCCATTCAATCCAATTTGGGTTATTACCTCATCAAAACTATACTTTCCTCTCCTACCGTATCCAATTGTTCTTCTAAATAAAAAAACATATCCAATTTTTTGGGTCCTTTTAAATATATCCCACTACACTTTGTGCCTAGTCTCTTCTCTTAACCTAACCCTGACTTGTGTTCCTAATCTCATATGGTTAATCCCCTACTTTGGTTAATAACCCTTTAGTTTAAGGGCATACTTAAGTTTTTTATTCTCTTTCCATTTTATGCTAAGAATACCTAAGATATCTAAAGAATGAATGAAATTCTCCATTTCAAAAGGATAAAATATACATATATTCTCTTCTTTTTTCGGATACAAGCGATATTCTACTTTAAACTAATCAAAACTACGAAGAGGGGGATTCGAACTCGAGTATAGAGTGGGTAGCAGATATATATTCTTAGGTACAAAAACCCTTATTTTAATCCATGATGCACATCTAAGTGGTTCTTATTTTAGGTATAGAAGCATCTTTCTTATACTCTCTTTGATCCAAGAATTTGTTCCATATTCCGATATTCGTTTTGTTCCCCAATTAATATGAGGCACTTAATATACTGTCCCAAGCATCGAAAAAGGACAACAAAAATACCCGAACTTTGAAACCGCACCAACCATGAACCAACATTTTCATATATGTACATATAGAGAAATTTTTAAATGTTCCAGGTACACCACGTGTCTGGTGTACCATCCAATAAACATAGAACATATGGAATTATTATCCAACTTACTGCATTTCTTCTTATGACATGTGGCGGACTGCATTGGACATATTCCATTTGTCTTCCGTCTATTGGATGGTACACCAACCACGTGGTGTACCGGGAACACTCAAAAATTACTCGTACATATAGTACCCCCAAAAGAAAAAAGAAAAAGCCGAAATTCACGTGAATTTGTTTCTAGTTTGTACAAGCATGCATTGATGTATCACGTTGGGTATCAAATGCGTGACACATATTTTCAATCACCTACCACCTTTCTATTATGTTTTGAATCATCAAGGCCTTTTCCTTTGGCAGGTATTATCACTAGACTTTATAGGCACCATGCATCTAGCAAAGCAACAAGAAAATGGCCTTTCCTTTCTCTCAACCACAAGCAACAAGAAAATGGCTTCTTTATTTCCTCCGGAAATTCTTGTTGATATATTTTAATGCTTGATAGGAAACATCATCGGCACAATAGTAGAGAAGCCAATTGGTCATATTATTATTTTTATTAAAATTATTGTTGGTATATATGTTATATGTATGCGAAAAATGTTGAGTACCTAGAATGACAAATATATGCAATCACATATAAATCGTATGTATTCAATAAATTAAAATTTTACTTCGAATATAGGACCTATCAATTCTTATGGGAAACCAGATCACCCACCCACTAGTGAGGTGGGTGGTATTGTTTCCCAAATCTTCGAACTCCTCCTCAATGGTGCTAGCAACACTAAATAATCCGTCGCTTGATTTTCTGATTTTCTCGTCCAAGGCCACACACATAATGCAAAGGATCTGTGGCAATCTTTAATCTTGGAGAGAATGGGGTATAGATGCCATCTACCCATTTTGATGTTTCTATTGATGTTATTCACTAGTTAGTTCTCTGTATACATCTTTTTACAACTGGACTATGTATGCATGTATGTTATCTATATATATAAAGCAAAAAACAGAAAATGGTGAAACATTAAAATACAAGAAAATGCCCTTAGTTAATTCAAACATTAAGAATTGAATTATTAATTAAATAAGGATAATATGGTAAATTCACATGTTTTTTATATTTAAAAAATTAAAATTAAAAACAAAATCAAATAATAGGTCCTACTTTTATAGAACATAATTACTAATTTTATCTTTTCTTAATTCTAAAAAATAAAAATAATAAAAATAATAAAACCAATTACATGTGCCGAGGGGCTAGTAAAAGTTATTGTACACAACCAAGGTGGTTGGTGTGAGTGGTTCGGCACTCTCATTCCTTAAGAGAGGTCAGGGGTTCGATCCCTGCTCTCGTACGGAGTCACCACTTTGGCCAACACTTTACCCCTTACGGGCCGACTCGGTGTGAGTGGGGATTAATCTGGGTTGTGGTTAAGGCTTAAATGTGCCACCCATAGTTGGGGCCCATCCAGGACCACCTCATGATTCAGACAAAAAAAAAGAAGTTATTGTACACTATCCTCGCTACTTCGATTAAAGTGATTCTATTTGCATTTGCCATGCATGTATTTTACCAATCACATCCATGATTGCTTATTTTATTCTCCGTCGACTCCTCCTGTCATTCTCTCCCTGTCAACTGATGACGGTGGTGTCATCACGACCATTGGCCACGGCGGATCCCACAACTAAGTCGATATTTTTTTCAGTTTTTTTTGGGTGTAAAGTTTAAAAGAAATAAAGAAATATTGCAAATTAATAATTTTTTTAAATTAATTACTCATATATTGTCGCCCACAACAAGTCTCATCAAATCCATTATATATGCTTATGTACGTCTATTCTCACCTTCAATATTCCCACTAAAATTATAAATATATATGGCTCGTGGGTATCCTTATTTGGAAATGGATAAAGAATATAAATTCACTTTTGTTTTTTGGTCTGAGAATATAAATTCACTTTACCCCAAAGAGATAGGAACACCACAGCATCATTGGAGTATTTAATTCATTTTAGAGTCGGACCTATAAATTAAAAAAAAAAAAGAAACAAAACAATAAAATAGTGACGTGTCAATCAATACCAAAGTGGATATGACGTGTCAATATTTTAGGCAGAGATTTAGAATTTGAGTCTGTTTCGCAGTATGCAAACATGGATTTTTGAGACTTTTCTTAATGATAAGGTGACAGAATAATGTAGGGACTGTAGAGAGCGGTGGCAAAGTTATCTGATTATGATCATATAATGTTATGTGCGTCATGAAGGACAAAAATGGGTAGTATAAGGCAAGGCAGGGCAAGGCAAGGCCTACTTATATATTAGGAAATACGTGGTCACACGCACAAACTAAAATGATTAAAATTATTATATCGACGTAAAACTTTAAAAGTGAAATACAAAACGTTTGGCCTGTAACGCCCGTCAATGACATTTTCTACTTAGCTAAACTCTGTTGTTAAAAAATGTGATTTGCACTTCAAATATACCTCTTGCGTCTTTTATAACACTCACCCACCACGCCCAAAAATACAATTTGATAGATGAACCTCATAACTAAAACGATTACCCAAGCCGTGAACTCTCATCATCTACAATGTGCTACCTTAAATATGATGGGGTGACACCCAAAATTTATACAAGATTTAGTGGGACTCTACTAAAAACCATAAATATTTTGGTAAGGTAATAACTTGGTTTGGTGAGACCCCTGCCGGACTTAAATGTGTTATTCAATACCTACCCATTGAATGTTTCTCAATTTGCAAGATGTGTAAATTATAAAAACTTCAACAAAACTGAAAAACTATCAATCCATACTTTATTTAGAAGTTCTGCAAAAACGTCTAATGTGTGAGATTTGAACCTTTAATGAATTTATTAGTGTCCAATTTATTTCTACACTGAAGAATTAAATTGAGAGGGAGCAACAGAGCTTGAAGAACATTATGCGTGTAATGTGGGTTATCAAATTTGGAACTTGGGGTGTAGTTAACAAATTAATGACGTGTTAGTTGGAGTGGCTCAGAGTTTTGGTGTGCTCCCAAGTGGTTATGAGTACAAATCACCATGATACCTGTATGTGTGAGTTTCCCCCTCCCCCTTCCTAATTTTGGTAAAACAATTTTTTTTATTTAAAAAATAATTTACAATATGAAAGACCAAAAATGTATGTTAAAAAGTAATGTAACTACAATAGTACACCTACTCTGTCAGGGCATCTCCAATCATAGTCTCTAAATGGGGCTCTAAAAATGATGGATAGAGACCCATTTAGAGCTCCATTGTAATATTATGGACTCTAAAAGTATCTTTCCCACAATGGGGGCCCCTACATAGGAGCCTCTATATGAATTTTTTTTTATAATGTAATTTGTTTTACGTGTTAATTTTTGTTGTTATTAATTTAGTTTGTTTTATTGTATGTTTATGTTATGTTAGCTTTTTTAATGAACATTTCTACCAAAAAATAAATCAAAATTTGGAGTAGTAATTCTAAAGGTAAATTATATTTAAAAATAAAAATAAAAATCAACATTTCTACCCCATTTATAATTAAAAAAATTAAAAGAAATATAGAAAAATTGAAGTAGTAATTCTAAATGTAAATTATAATAATTGAAAGCAAAAAGAAAGAAAGAAAGAAAAAATAGAGAAGGAAATATCAAACCAAAAAAAGAAAACAATAAACATAAGGATTAGAAAAAGCCTTTTATTTGGTTGATGTTATAAAAAAAAACATTAAACAAAGCCAGATGTATGCTGCAGCTTTTCAAAATATGGGACCCGCTTAGAGACAGTTTCGGTGGGACCTTACAATATAGAGCCCCAAATCACTTCCATTGGGGATGCTTTTTGGCACATGGGGTCTATATTATAAATTCCCAAAGAGGTGTGTGGCTTTAGTCTATTATAAGTTTGTGCAAAATATAATAATTTATGTATTTATAATTTTGGAAATGAAAAATAATGGGATTTAAAAAAAAAAACCTTGTACAAATTAATGAGATTGATTAAAATAGGGCCCAAAACCAAAAGGAGCCCTAATTGAAGAGGTGGATTGTGACGCACCCAAAGCTGTAGCAGTTGGCAGCCACAAAATTAGGGAAAATAGGATCACCGGAATATTCCCCCTAGTAAGTGCTAGTGCGTTTCAAAGTTGGACAGCCAATCCCAGAGTGAATTGAATTCCCTGGGAATATCCTCATATTCCCGCGTTTTTATCTCATCTTATCCCCTCCCCTCCACCCTCCGATCTTCCACCCTATCAAAGTCATCAGATCCAACGGCCACAACCCCATGATGCACCTAACAACGATTAGCCATATGCTACACCATTTGTATCTTGCTCATGTAATATTCCATTTGGAATCCAAATCCCATTTTAAGTCGCCTAATTCACAAATTCACACACTTGGGTTGCTATAAATACCCCTTCTCTCCCTTTTGCACTTGCAACCAACAATTCTTCTGCTTTCTGCTTTCTGCTTTCTGCCTTTTGCTTTCGGCTTCTGCTTTCTGCTTCTGCTTCTTGGGTTTTTTTTCTCACAGAGATTTCATCAATGGCTGGAATTGTGGTGGTTTTTGACTTTGACAAGACCATTATTGAGTGTGATAGTGATAACTGGGTGGTGGATGAGTTGGGTGCAACTGATTTGTTCAATCAACTTCTTCCCACCATGCCTTGGAACTCTCTCATGGTAAGTTCTAGATTTCTTCTTATAATCAATGTTCTTGTTTAGTTTCATGTTGTGTTTTTTTCCTTATGGTTTCATAAAATGAGAAAGAAAAAAAAGAAAGAATTTTATGGTTTTCAAGAGCCTTAAAATATGTTTCCTTTTTTGGACAAAATATTTGCAGGATAGGATGATGAAGGAGCTTCATTCACAAGGAAAAACCATTGAAGACATTGCAGAGGTTCTGAAAAGGACTCCAATTCATCCTAGAGTTGTTCCAGCCATTAAAGCAGCCCATGCTTTAGGGTATGTGTCAAAACCAGCCCCTCCATATTTTTTTTTTCTCTTTCTTTTTTTGAAGAAATATAATTAATATTATGGTGGTGGGTTTCTGGTTTTGGTGGCTGCAGGTGTGATTTGAGGATTGTTAGTGACGCAAATCTGTTTTTCATTGAGACAATCTTGAAGCATCTTGGGCTGGAGGAGTATTTCTCAGAGATCAACACCAACCCAAGCTATGTTGATGAAGAAGGAAGGCTTAGGATTTCTCCTCACCATGATTTCACCAAATTCTCACATGGCTGCAGCCTCTGCCCTCCCAACATGTGCAAGGTATATTATTATTATAATAAACCCACAATCAAGACACCAACTTCTCTGTTGGACCCAATTCCAAAGGGCTTGGAACATTTTCTTATACTTTATAAATACTAAATAAAAAACTCTGAAGATGCTAATTTTTTTTTTTACTGTAATTAATTACAGGGTGTGGTCATTGAAAGAATCCAAACTTCTGTATGCACTGAAGGGAAGAAGAAGATAATCTATCTTGGAGATGGCAGTGGAGATTATTGTCCAAGCTTGAAGCTCAAGGAAGGAGATTTTGTAATGCCAAGGAAAAACTTCCCATTGTTTGATCTAATCTGCAAGGACCCTTTGCTCATCAAGGCAGGCATCCATGAATGGACAGATGGGGAGGAGCTTGAGCAGATTCTGCTCAGCCTCATCAACACAATTTCCATGGAGGAAAATGCTCAGTTTATCTCAGCTGATTGCAAGTTGCAGACCGTCTCTGCTTCTGCTCATGAGGCCTTTCCCAAGGCTCTCCCTGTTCAGCAATAGTAGTCCTAATCATAATTAACATGTGTGTATGTACAAGTTTGGTTGGGTTTTACCCTAATTAATGTGATGCTGGAAAATTAATGTCATGGCCAGCAAATTCAGTTTTTGGTTTAGAAATAGGCTTTGTAAGTTTGTGATGTTGTATTGATCAAGAAAATTGGATCAATATAAATTTTCATTGGGAAAAAAAGGGTGAAATTGGAAAATGATTGCTACATTTATGGGCTTTCCAATTCTTACCTAGGCCAAATAGCAGCCACATGGTCATTTGCAGAGGCAGGCCCTTTAATCTGCCAATATAGTTTGCGTCACTTACACACTCTTCTAGTTTTTATATAAAAAACATTAGATAAAGGATTTTGCGGCTTTTGTTCGCTCTAGTTTTATTTTTAATATGTTAGTTTGTTGCCTTTTGGGATTGGTATATTCGATGTCTCGTTCAAGTTTTTTATTGTACTGTTGAAGTTTATTTAATAAAGTTTAAAATAAAATAGAGAAAATAAAAAAATTAACAAAACAAAAGACCGGTCAAAGGTCAAAGTTAATTAACTGGGAGGCTTTGAGATCTTATGACATATATTATATATGTTTTAGCTATCATGCATGCATTTACAAAACGGGATTTGGATAATCTTATCTTTTAGTTACCAAAGGCAAGTTTTCTATCGACGTGTACAGCCCACAGGGATTGCTGTCATCATAGTCTTATAAAATACTACTCTCATGAGTCTCTTTCTACATATGTCACGAGTCACGACAACACATGAGTGTGCATGCATACATCGGTTTCCTGTACAATATTTACTTTTTTTTTAAAAAAAATTGATCATATCTCATAAGTGGATTCCACATAAATAATCGGAAGATAATGAAATTAACTTTCTAATTAATGATTCAAATTTAGTGTACGGGTATTGCTATTTGGACTATATTTACTGAATATATTGTTGACCACCTCTCTAATATAGGTGGCTCTCACATACACTAGTTGGACTCACTTTTATTAGAGATGTGGTCAGTAATATGATCAGTAAATATGGTACAAATATAACATTATTGTTAATTTAAAAGAACTAACTTTCCAATGGGGTCTAGCCCATTGAAAAATGGCCTTGACTTGCAGACAAGATATCTTAGGTTCGAACCCCCATGATATCATTTTTGTGTGTGTAAGAAATCCCCTCTCCTCTAGTTTAGACTATCGCTTGTACTAAAAAAAACTTTAAAAAAACTAACTTGCTTATATATGGCCATCACAAATTTAACAACAATGTGAAATCTCATATGATAAAAATGAGTGCATATACATTGCGGGTTTAACTCAAAAGCAATTGACAACGAGTATGAAGATGTATACAATTTTATACATTGAGGTGCAAGAAAATAGTGCAGAAGAACAGGAGCTCTCCTATTCCACTAACTCATATAGAGTCAAAGCAAGGAAGGCTCAAAATGCTTCCTCTATAATTCACACTAGATTTTGAGTCTAATTATACACTTTAAAGATCCAATCTTTGATTTCCCATCCACTATGTACCTCACTGTAGCCATGCTTTTCAATTGTCATGTACTGTTTTTCCACTGCAAATGATTGAATTAATTATATATGCCTTTATTTTATTTTTTTCAATGCAGACAAAAATTATTTAGGAAAAGTTATGAGTAAGCAGTGACATGGCCAAAATATAATAATCGCATGAATCACAACGAAATGGTTTTGAAATTGACACGAATGTTAAATCACAAGAACTGTAGCCTTTGCATGCATCAATATTGCACTAGGGGCATGAATTTAGGCATTGTCAGAATGTCAATGATATATTTTGTTTGCATACATGAAGATGATTTTTATTTTTACCTTTTTAAAAAGAGAGAGGTGATTGATAATTGAAAAGTGCAATAGTAAACACGAGGAAAGCATGGAGAAATAATAAAAAATACATGACGTCTGCACGGTAATAATGTTCAAATGTTCGAACGTCCGAACATGCATATAAAAGAATTTTCTATATATATATAATACGCCAAATTGAAACCACACCGACCATGAACCAACATTTTTATTCTTGTAACCGTATAGCTTTTCTAGGTCTTGATTGAGTTTAGTTGTTTTCCTTGAGATTTATTTCCCTACCAAAATAAACAATTAAAAAATAATGTAAAAAAAAAAAATTCGAATTTGCATGCGCATCAAATGCGTGACTACATATTGTCAATCAACCACTCACCACCTTCCTATTATTTTGGATGCTTTTTCCTTTGGTCGGTATTATATATCCACTAGACTTTAGGCACCAAGCAACAAGAAAATGGCCTTCTTTTCTCCGGAAATTCTCGTTAATATATATATATATATAAATTGGCATCTGTGCATACAAAGATTTTAAGTAACTAATGTGATAAAAGTGTAGAGGATAAGAAATTGAATAAGAAAATGTTAAATTTAGAGAGACGTGTCAGTGGTCCATTATTAACAACACCGATATTGTCTTCAACTTAACTATTTACAAAGCCTAGTAAGTGTAGGGTTTTATCACAAAAGGTCTCTCGATGTTATTAGTATTAGAATCAGTCAATATATTTTGTATTTTATTTAGTCAAGTTTCTGATGTGATACTCATATTCTTCCACATAAAATAGTTGGCAACTAGCAGAGGATCATTAGCTTGGGAATCCTATAAGGGAAACATCACCTACACAACATTTAAGAAGCCAATTTGCCAATTGGTCATATTGGGGGAATCTTTTATATCTACTTTCCTATGTTTAATAAGCAAGATTTGGAAATCGTATAATGTTCAACGCAACTGAAAAATTATCGACCTATATACTTTATTTGGATGCTCCGGAGAGATAATTTAACGTTACTTTGGTTAAAAATAATAATTTTTCATTAATGCGTGAGATTTTGAATTTTTAATGAGTTTGTTATAACAATGGAGAATAAGACTAAGGGTTCGTTTGTGAGTGATAATAAGATAGACCAATAATAACTTTTATGGAGAATCACTTCTTAAAGTGATTATATAAAGAAGTATGTAAAAGGTTGAAGATGATGATGACTGAGAAATAGATTATCAAATTTGGAACTTGGTCGAAATGGAATGGAAGGCTGTTTTCTTGGGCAAGGAAATGTAATGAACACATGTAAAATGTGTGAAGTTAAAAAGTGACATAATGTTACTATATTACCCCTAAGTGGTTAAGTTTGTGTAGGACATCATTCACATATCCTATATACAATTGAGAAATAAAAAATTTGATTGATTTAATGTATAGTGCTCATTTTGATAAATTATTCATTTATAGCACTAGTGAAATTCTATACTATTTAATTTTTATAAACAAATATTGAAAACATAGCACTAGTGAAATTCTATACAATTTAATTTTTATAAACAAATATTGAAAAAAAAAACCAATAAGAACAGTTGACCCTATTGAATTAATTTTGATTATTAAATTACTTTGATGCCCTATTGAGTGTTTTGAGTTTTTTTAATGAGGTTTTCGAGTTGGGCTTGTTTTAAGAATCGATGACAGTTTTGTAATTTATAGGACGTTCGAAGCCTCTTTATTATGTTGTAAATGAACTTTGAGTGTGTTTCTAAAGTCCATTTTATGTAAGTCTTTTTATGTGTATAATTTAGGCATCATTCATCTATTTATAATTATTTTTTTATTTTTTATAAATACAAGTGATAGTCTAAACTATAAGGGGTGGGGATTTCTCACACACATTATCAAAGTGCAATGGAGGTTCAAACTTGTGACTTGTTATGCAAGTGAATGCTTTTTTTAAAGAAAAATATTTAATTGAATTAAGTTTTTCTTTTGGAGGGGTATAAAAAAACCTTGTACAAATAAATGAGGTTGATTTAGGTCCATAAAATAGACCCAAAACCAAACAGAGCCCTAATGTTAGAGGTGGTGGAGTGTGACGCACCCAAAAAAGCTTTAGCACTTAGCAGCCACCAAATTAGGGAAAATAGGAATATTCCCCTAGTTACTGCCAAGTGCGTTTTATAGCTGGTTCAATTCCCTTGGAATATTCCTCATATTCCCGCGTTTTATCTGATTATATCCCCTCCCCTCTCCACCCTCCGATCTTCCACCGATGCAAAAGTCATCGGATCCAACGGCTAAAATCCCACAACGCACCTAACAAATATTAGCTTGCAATCCAAATCCTATAATAAATCATTATTATTCTATATTGTTCATGCAATATTCGCTTGCAATCCAAATCCTAATAAAAATCACCAAATTCACACACTTGGGTTGCTATAAATATACCCCCTTGCCTTCTCTCTACTTTCCACTTGCAAATAAACCAAGAACTCTTGTGCTTCTTCTGCTTGTGTTTTTTGGGTACCATTTTTTTTTCTTCCTCACAGAGAATTTCATCAATGGCTGGAATTGTGGTGGTTTTTGACTTTGACAAGACCATTATCGAGTGTGATAGTGATAATTGGGTGGTGGATGAGTTGGGTGCAACAGATTTGTTCAATCAACTTCTGCCCACCATGCCTTGGAACTCTCTCATGGTATGTTTTAGATTTCTTTTTATAATTAATATGTTCCTGTTTAGTTTCATGTTGTTTTTTTTAGTACAAGAATTGGGGGAGGGTTTACTCGAATATTCATTGGGCGTTTGGGGGTTTCGAACCTCTGCTCACATGAGTAGAGGTGGAAGAGCTCAACCTACCGAGCTAAATCCCATTGGCGTTGTTTTTCTTATGTATAATATATGGTTTCATTTCATGTGAACCAAAAAAGAAAGAATATATTCTATGGTTTCAAGAGACTTAAAATATGTTTCTTTTTGGACAAAATATTTTGTAGGATAGGATGATGAAGGAGCTTCATTCACAAGGAAAAACCATTGAAGACATTGTAGAGGTTCTGAAACGAACTCCAATTCATCCTAGAGTCGTCCCAGCAATTAAAGCAGCCCATGCTTTAGGGTATGTGTCAAAACCCTCCATCAATATATATTTTCTTCTTTCTTTAAAAAAAAAAAAAAATCTTTTATCCCGTGTCTTATTTCTCGGAAGAAATATAATTAATTTTGTGGTGGGTTTTTGGTTTTGGTGGCTGCAGTTGTGATTTGAAGATTGTTAGCGATGCAAATCTGTTTTTTATTGAGACAATCTTGAAGCATCTTGGGCTGGAGGAGTTTTTCTCAGAGATCAACACCAACCCTAGCTATGTGGATGAACAAGGAAGGCTTAGGATTTCTCCTCACCATGATTTCATCAAATGCTCTCATGGCTGCAGTCTCTGCCCTCCCAACATGTGCAAGGTATATTATTTCTTTTTTCTTTATAAATAAACTCACAATTTTGAGAATATTATATATAAATATATACGCATGTTTTTGTTTTTGTTTTTTTCCTTCAAAAGTTGGAATCAAGACATCAACTTCTCTGTTGGACCCAATTCCAAAAGGATTAGGACATTTTGTAGATACCCTTGAATTGTTGTGACCCCCAATCTTGAATGTCCTAATCAAGGATTTGACATGAGCTCAGTATTTTCCATACTTAATGAGTATTGAACAATAAACTCTTCATTAAAAATTAATTATGATTTTAATTATATGCTACATTAAATAATTACAGGGTGTGGTCATTGAAGAAAGAATCCAGACTTCTCTCTCCAGTGAAGGGAAGAAGAAGTTAATCTATCTTGGAGATGGCAGTGGAGATTATTGCCCAAGCTTGAAGCTCAAGGAAGGAGATTTTGTAATGCCAAGGAAGAACTTCCCACTGTTTGACCTAATCTGCAAGGACCCATTGCTCATCAAAGCTGACATCCACGAGTGGACTGATGGGGAGGAGCTTGAGCATATTCTGCTCAACCTCATCAACACAATTGCCATGGAAGAAAATGCTCAGTTTATCTCAGCAGCTGATTGCAAGTTGCAGACCATGTCTGCTCATGAGGCCTTGCCTCAGGCTCTCCCTGTCCGGCAATAGTAATAATAATTAACTAGTGTGTGTGTTCAAGTGTGGTTGGTTTGACCTAATTAATGTAATATGCTGGCAAATTAATGTCATGGCCAGCAAATTCAGAAGAAACCCTTTTTACCCTTCTGCTTGGTTTGGTTTCTTGTTTTAGAAACAAGGTTTGTAAAAGTTTGTGATTTTGTATTGATCAAGAAAAGGAAAATACTTTCCTTCTTACCATGTAAGTACAAGCTCCTATACATTCCTGTCAATAAATATGCATAAGTTTTTCTTTTCGTGTTTTTGATGAATTATTTTTGCATATGTGTCAAACTGTGATTTGCAGAAAGAAAGAGTATCTCCTTACAGTGAAGGAGGCAAGCAATATCCTCAATAAAATTGAATCAATATACATTTGAAAATCTTTGCTGCATTTATGTGCTTTCCAATTCTTACACAGGCCAAGTAGCAGCCTCATGGTCATTTACAGAAACAGGCCCTTTTGATTAATCTTTCAGATCAGTCCATATTTTCGTTTGTTTTGCTAATAATAAGCATTAAATAAAGGATCGTGCAGCTTTAAAATAAAAAAGAGAATAAAAACAACAAAACAAAAGACCATTCAAAGTTCAAACTTAATTATACATTATACATGTTTTAGCTCTGATGCATATACAAAACAGGATTTGGATCCTCTTTTCTTTTAGTCAAGGAAGGCAACTTTCCTAATAAGCTGAAATCCACGAGAACAAGGATTGTTTGTTGCTATCATAGTATTATGGAAGAGTACAAAAAAAAAAAGATGCGGCTCCTCTCGTATCATACATCCGTTTCATGTAAGTTATCCTCTTACATATGTTGTGGTGCAAGAAATAATGCAGATAGAACAAATGGATCTCCCATTCCACTAACTTGAAGAAAATATAGAGTCAAAGAAAAGCTCAAAATGCTTTCCTCTCATTAGATTTTCTTTTTAGTGTAATTATTTCCTTTAAAGATCCAATCTTGGATTCCCTATCCACTATGTACCCTGTCTAGCTATATATGCTTTCCATTGTCATGTACTGTTCTTTCCCTGCAAATGATTTTATTTGTTTTTTTTAAGAGAAAGATGACAACTCAAAAGTGCTTCTCCTAAAAGCAATGGGTAGTCGGTACGTCAAAATATGCATCATATCTTATCTTGAATATGACAAGTTAGTCCAAGTATTAGCTGTGTTTCTCAAATCATCAGTGGGAATATTATTATTTTCAATACAAGCGATAGTCTAAATTAGAAGGGAGGAGATTTCTCACACACACGCATGAATATGAAAAGTAGTTAAGTTTTTTAATATTAATTTGATTTGAGAAATAAACTGGTCATTTATGTGTGTTTTGTTTATTTACAACGATCTACCTGCACATAAAAGCAAGCAAATAAACGAAAATAGCAACCATGCCAAAGAACAATTAGGTGATTTGCAGCAACCTTCGTCAAAGACGATGTAGAATCAAATTTAGAGAACATGAGTGACGTTAGCAGGTTTTGGGAGAAGGATTTGATTGAGAACATAGACTAAAAGAGGTAATGAGGAATTTCAATCTAAGTATGGTTAAGAAGAAATCACCACAAGGGGCTTTTTATTCAAAACACTCTAGTGGACTTATTCACTAACCTAAAAGGAAAAGACGAGAAGAGAGGAGGGGAGGAGGGGCAGTGACGCTTCTTCCTCCCTTTCTATGGAGTTTTCCTTTAGGACTCATAGAGGGAGAGAGAGGCTAGGGTTTTTTCTCTACCAAGCCCTGGCAGGCCCGCAAGCAAGAACAACCCAAGCTGGTGCCTAAGGGTACTCCTGGTTCCGCCCCATGCCTCAAGATTGTCTTCTATGTGAATTGAACCCGGTGCACTGAAGGGGAGAGGGAGAGTTTGACCCACTTTTCCACTGTGGTGCCACCCATGTTGACTGGCAGTTTAGTCTATAGATATATATTGAGCTCGATGTCCTGAATTTATTTTATCCTTTATTTTATACCTTTTGTTTATATAAATGAGTGTTTGCTCTGATTTATCTATCACTAGAGTTCTCTCTTAATTTGTGACCAAAAAAAAAAAAAAAAGAGTTCTCTCAAAAATTGAGCTCATGGCCCTTCTTACTCGATGAGGCTTAGATGAATATATAGGCATTACGTCTTAGAAAATGATGTTTCAGTCAAGATTGGACGGCCCAGATTTTCTCTAAGATTTTACATGGTATATAAATAAATAAAAAGATTTCTAACAGCAATTTCCAATCAGACAGTTTCTTAACTAATCTAGAAGGTACTAATAAAGATTTAAACCCTTCAGATTTTTATTACCAAAATCCAAGCATTAGGATGGTTTCAGTCGAGATTAATGCTTCTTATTGTACTGTCAAACTTGTTGACATTTTGGCATCAGTTTCTCTTGCAGCTTGACCAATATTCAGCTACAAGCTTGGAGAAGTAGGAGTTTGTATCCAAGAGCTTTGAAGGCACTTCATACTCCATCAGCTTCCCTATAATTTATACACAAACAAATTAAACCACCCTGCATATTAGCAATAGGGTTCATATAAAAATATCACAAGGTCACAGGCCCTGCAGTTTTGATTGAAATTCTGTGATATAGAGATAACTGGAACAATAAAAGCTTACCATAGGAGAGGACCATGACCATGTCACTGTCTATAACGGTTGGAACTCTGTGAGCCACAGTTATCACTGTGCATTCTGCAAATTCCTCCCTGATGATTCTCTGCAGAACGGCGTCTGTCGAAGAATCAATGGACGCTGTAGCCTCGTCTAGAACTAGAATTCTGTTCCTCTTGAGAAGGACTCTGCCAAGGCAAAAGAGCTGGCGTTGTCCGGCGCTCCAATTTTCCCCTTCATCACTTACTGTTGAAATCGTTGTAGTTATAACTTTTACAACAGTATGATTATAATATGATCTCTTCACTTCTCAGAATCATTATTAGACTTAATGGAAACTTGGAGCTTAAGTAAGGTGTTAAGAACACTTTTTCTCATTTGTTTGTTGGAAACATCATAAACTCACCAGATGAGTCTAGCAGACTAGGTAGCTTGCTGACTGTTGCCTTGAGCTGACACTTTTCTAGAGCCTGCAATGAAAAACTCATTAACTTCATCCATAATCTACTAGTAGGAAAACAGAGATAAATTTAAGTAATGCCTAAACTGGGTTGCGTTAGTAAAACTTGCTGACAAACAATGTAAGAATTATGCAGGAAAAGCCTTTTCATCAGAACTGGAGTTGGTTCTTGCTCACCCTCCATATTTCGTCATCGGAGTAAAGGCCTAGTGGATCCAAGTTGGTTCGGATGCTTCCCCTGAAAAGAGTTGGTTCTTGAGGGATGATGCTGAGCTTCATTCTCAAGTCTTTTAGACCCGTAGAGGAGATGTCAAGTCCATCTATAATGATTTTACCACTGGCCGGCTCTACTAAGCGAAACAAAGCACTTATGAGTGTAGTTTTTCCGCTTCCTGTCCTTCCCACAACTCCTACTCTCGTGCCTTCTTTGAATGTGCACGTAATTCCCTTGAGAACTAGCGGAGCATTTGGACGATATTTGATCTTTAACCAACCAAAAGAAGCAAGTAATGGTTAGAATTCTAACCTGATCAAATATCGTAAAGGAACAGTTTTTTATTGGGTAAGGAAGTTCAAGTGTATGATTTTGAATATATTACCTCCAGAGAATACAGCTCTATCCTACCCTTCGGAGGCCATGAAGATGCTGGCCTCTTGTCCTCCACAATTGCAGGAGGCTCTGGTACAATTTGCATGAATTGTTTTATCCTCTCAACCGAGATAATGTAGTTGGATAAGCTGCAATACCATCGAGTCGCAAAAATTTGTGTTGCTGTTAGTGATAAAGAATAAGAAAGAGAAAGCCCCACAAGCTCTGCACAACATCCAGGAAATTAGGTTAGGGTTAAACAACTTTAGACAACCTCAAACTCCTTAGTTTGAAACAAGGATTTCCGTCTAATAGATTACCTGGTGCAACATAACCCTTAGGAAGTAAAACAATGAAAAAAGCAGCTGTGAAAAGGGTCAGATTCTGAAGTGTTTCAGTCCTTAAAATTAACCATTCCATCGTTGCATTAGAATGAAAGAACAATCTGGCATCTGTGTCAACTAGCTCTAAGTAATTGTGGAAGAACCTGTCCGCCATCTTAAAAGCTCTTATAGTGACAACTCCAAGTGATGTCTCTGATGCATAGTTCATAACAGGAGCTTTGGTTGTTCCATTGATCCTTATTAGTTCCCTTGCAGAGGCTAGATAATAGTCCTAGAAACAATACACAGAATTCAGTTCCATCATTCGATTGGTGAAGAAAGAGAGAGTTAGAACAAAATCAACAAACTGATATCCTGATCCACCTGAACATATTTTGTAGCAACCATGGCAAGAATGCCTACAATGACAACTTCCCATGTGACAGAAGCCATAATTCCAATCGTTATCAGCAGTTCAGTGCAAGAAGCCAAAAGAAAGATAATGGAGAAAGGTATGTCAAAATCCAAAATACTTAAGTCTGAGGAAGCCTGCACAAGTGGAAATATTGAATGAAGATAAGAATAAATTCTAAAATAAGTAATTGAAATATACAAGTACACTTACTCGTATTAAAATCCTCCCTACAGGGGTTGAGTCAAAGAACAGCATGGGAGCCTTGAAGATAGCATCAGTGAAACCAGAATAAAAGGCTCTAGAAGCTTTCAATCCCATATGGGCAGCAAAAAATGACCTAAGATATACAAAGATGGCACTAAGTGCTGAAATTGCAGCATAAACACCAATGAGTACGCCACTGGTCAGTTTAGGAATTTGAATGCCTAGAGCTAGCCAATAAGTTGCAGCAGCCTGAAGACTACTAAAAAAAGACTGTGCTATTATGCCTAACCATAGAAGAAGTGTTCCTCTGGAAACAAATATATAATCCCAAAAGGGCTTCCATCCAACATCTCCAATCTCTTTCTCTTCTTCTTCTGTTAGTTGCACCCCAGCTATACCCTTCACAGAAATATCCCCTTCACTGTTATTTGCAGTAAGGTAAGCCCCATGAGGTTCCTTGCACCGAACCATATCTCCCTTTTCAGATTCTCCTTGGCTTTGATAATTGGAAGGACCCAATGTTGTCACTGCATCTTTATGAGCATTCACAAGCTGCTCAAATGCTGTTCCAACTGTCAAAAGACTCTCGTAGCTTCCAGATTGAGTAACTTTTCCACCCTCCATTACCTGTAAAATAAATTATAAGATAGTTGTTCCTTGTTAGTCTGACCA
The DNA here is from genome assembly GCF_002207925.1 of Prunus avium. The sequence goes on from NW_018922620.1 coordinate 366,339, forward strand.
AATAAGGTTTCATGAACAACACAGTTTGAATGTTTGTTGCAAATAAATTGAACTGTGAGGTAATAACAATATACCAGAATTTTATCAACTTCTGAGATAAATTCAACTTGGTGAGTCACCAGAATTACAGTTTTCTTTGCTAGGGCGGCCATGACGCAATCCTGCATAAGCCATTCAAATTGAGTGAAATCTTTCTACAATGAGACTAAATGTAGTTTTCATGCTTCTTAAAATTACTAAATGTTCCATTCTTACATGAAATAGAATTGCAGCAGTATGTGCATCCACTGCACTAAAGGGGTCATCAAGAAGATAGATATCAGCATCACTATAGACAGCGCGAGCCAGCTGAATCCTCTGCTTCTGTCCTCCACTCATGTTAAGCCCCCTTTGGCCTATTTCAGTAAGATCACCATGGTCAAAACTATCAATGTCCTTATCCAGAGCACAAGCTTTTATGGCCTTTTCATATTTGCTCTCGTCCATTGGCCTCCCATAGAGTATGTTATCACGAAGCGTCCCACTTTGTATCCAAGAAGTCTGAGAAACATAAGCCAGGGTTCCAAATACATCAACCTGCAGTTTGCAAGCATAAATAAAGTCAGTATAAAAAACTTGCTGCATCAAGTATATTAAATTTTCCATCTGTTTTAAACTCACAGTTCCTGAAATTTTGGGCATCTCTCCAAGTATAGCACATAAAAGTGACGATTTTCCAGCTCCAACTGGTCCACAAACTGCAACTTTCTGCTCCCTTTGCACTTCTAAATTCACATCTCTCAGAGTTGGAACTACTGATTCAGGATACCAGCTGAAAATGCCTCTTTCTATCCTTAAGATCTCATCTGAATTCTGTGATGACAACTGCCTTACTTCATTATCTTTCAGCTCGTCGTCAAGCAAAAAAACATTGAGACGATCAAATGAGACCTTGACTTGGATCATTACTGAAAGAGCCTCTGGTATCAGTCTGACAGGATCTCCAATGCTCCTCAGTGCAGCTAGAACCGTGAATATGGTACTTGCATTTAAAGGGGCACTTTTGAAAAGGATACATCCCAGAAAGATAACCGAAGAAATGACGGTGGGTGACATCCAATACATTAGAGTGCCATAAGCTTTTTTAAATTGCGAGTCAGACAACCATTTGAATTCAAGTTCGCGGAGGGAATCCACATAGTTTTTGAATTTCTCTTCCCAGGATTGTAACTTAATGATTTTCATACTGTTCAGGATCTCAGAAGTGGCTCTGAGTCGCTCGTCTTGAGCTATCATGAACTGGGATTGACACTTTTGAAGTGCCTTTGCAAATGGCACATTCAGGAGACCACAAATAAAGAGAGGAATCATACCAGGAAGAGCACCAAGACCCACCACCCAAAAAAGAACACCAATGGCAAGGAATACTTGCAATGCATTGCTCCATGTTGTATGTAACCACCATGGGAACTCTCCAATTCGGTAGGCATCGACTGCTATATAATTCACAATCTCCCCAGCTGAGTGCCTTCTCCTTCCCAAACTAGAAAGCTTCAGCTGCTTTTGATAAACTGCTACCAACAAGGCTGACCTCATCCTCATTCCACACCTCCTAGAGTCAAAAAACCAATGTCTCTGGCTCAAAGATTCAACCACCTTGGAAAGAATTAGACACCCTACTATTATGAGGCCTTCATATAGATTTTCCTCGTCACTATTTGAATAATTCACAAATGCGTAGAGTAGAAGAGGAGAAACTCCAACTGAAATGTTCCTGAGGAATGCACAAAATGCTATCCATATATTTTCTTTCATGTAAACTTTTGCTATGGTCTGCAGAACCAGGTTCCTGGTACTGCTTGAGCTCCTCTCCCTTGACAGTGAATCCCATGTATAAGCAAAATTTTGATATGCTAAAGCTGCTTCATCTTCAGAAACCAGAGAAGGGATGTCTTCAAGAGCTAATGTTTTTGAGGAACCCAATTTAAGTAAAGGGTTAATCCAAGCAAATGTCAATTTGCTAAGAAAACTAGCATGCTCAAGTTCTGTTTTCTGGCTCTTTCCAGAAGACTTTTTGTCCAATAGAGGTTCAGATCCCAATTCAAGTTCTCCACCACAAATCCATGAGAAAGTTCTCCCTGCATTTCCATTTCCAAGGAAAACGATCAGAATTATCATAAAACTGCATTGTTAAACACTGGGAGAAGTTGGAAAATACAAGTGATAGTAAGAAGTGCATGGAATGCAATTGTATATACAGCCACAGAGAAACATGATCAAACAGAAAGAAGACGAAGACGTAAAACATGCCGATTAAGCTCATTCAAACACCACAATATTGAATTTTACTTCACTATAAATCCATAAGAGCAGCAAATTTAGAAACTCTTATTTTATATAAAACATACCATGTTCATAGAGAAAATGATGTTGGGTACTTACCGAGTGAGCTCCTCAAAGAAGCCATACTTTTACCTACTTTGTGGTGAACTTAATTTGCTACTCTGCAGCAAGCACTCCAAACTACGTAGGAAATGAGCTCAAATCTCAAAATATATCTTCATAGAAAGTCTATGCTCACCAAATTAATAAACTTCCTCTATGATAATCACCAAATTAAATTAGCTTCTGGAAAATGCTTATATATGGACAGTCTATGCTCACCAATGTGCTTAGACCTTAGAGAAGCTTTTCTTTGTCTTTATATATGCTGAACGTCGCAATCTCGCTTCTTGCATGTTGAAGTTTCAAATTTTTTTTTTGTCTGTGCAATCCCACATGATTATTATACAATTAAGTCAATACTAAAAGTTCATTTCTTTATTTAGTCACATTTGATTAAACAAACCCAGGTTTTTAATTTTACTTTGAATTCTTCTTTGAGTATTTTGTTCATGTCTAAACATACGCAATGTAAGAACAGGAACAAGCTTCCACCTTTTTCTTCTGTTGCTAATCATTCATTTCACATTTGCCAAGAACAAATTTCAAAACTTTAGCAACACTAATTATTAATCCAATCACAAATCTTAGTATCAACGACAATCTCAACTACCCATTGGCAATTTGATTCGGTACAAGGGGTGGAAGGACTCACTTGGCAATTTGATTTTGTGGGCTTTCAGATTTAGCCATCGTTCTAGTAACCATGTAAGCATGAGGCTCTCCTGTCCGGAATTTGTTATACAAGGGTTGAAGATTGACTGACGAGACTTTGGAGTGGGATCCTCATGAAAGTGATTATGTGTTTTTCATTTGATCTTTTTAAGGGCTTTTCACAAATAGGCGCATTCTCACAAAAAGTATAAGTTAATTTTTTTAAGAAAGCATGTGTAGTCTTCTTCCTGTCTTCTTCCTCTAATTCAACGAGTTAGGATATATTGTGCTAGGTTTAACAAATTAGGGAAAATCTTGAGTTAAAATCAAAATCTTAGGTACATTGTACTATTAGATGTCGAGTTGTGTTTGATGGGATTAAGGTTGATCCCCATTTGGTGATGGAGCGAGCAGGGTTTGCAGCTAAGGAATTCAATAATGTCACTGCTCCCATTCCTCATGTGCATGGGGGGAGTCTGTTGCTAATGTTGCCTACGGTGCAGGTCCTTGTCTTTGATGGTTTGCCTTGCCCACCATGATATTATAAGTCAATGAATTGTCTATATGGGAAAACAACTTCTGCTTGGATTTAGCTTGATGTTTTCTTGTATAGATGGTGTCGGCTCCAGGCTCTTTTTGTACTTGATTTCCCAAGTTACTCCCTCTATGCCTATGAAGCTTGGTTTTGAATGAAGGAATATTTTGACCCAAAAAAATATTCTGGTAGTGATGCAAGTCGGTCAGGAGTGCATGGCTGCCATATTATGTGCATTTGAAATAATAGATTGAATGGATATTACAGAGGCATGTACATGAGCTATTTTAACGAAACTTAATGGAAGATAATGAAATATCTATAAATTTTGAGTACGACCGTGACCAATATTAATTTGAGTTAAAAGCTGATTTTCTGTGATCTGGTTGGAGAAATCAATATTATGGTTGGGGTTGTTGTACCGACATGAAAGAGCATCTCATCTCTTATTATGTAATACTATTTTTTCAAAAAAAATAAAAAAAACCGGGTAAAGCCGCACGGCTATACTATTTACTTAAAAAAACGGGCTATTCGCAGCAATGGTCCCTCAACTATACCCGTATTTACAGTTTGGTCTCTCAATTCAATTATTAATTGCAGAGGTCACTCAATTGGGTGTTGTGTTGCACCGTTAGTCCATACCGTCAAGTCTCTCTAACTGTAGGGACTAACGGTGCAACACAACACATAATTGAGTGACCTCTATAACTATTTGTTGGAGTTGAGTGACCAAAATGTAACTCCGAGTATAGTTGAGGGATCATTGCTACAAATAATCCTAATTGAAAAGTCACATTTGCCCATCAATAATCTAAGAGATGCTTGTCACGTCATCATTTTAAACAAAAAAAGTCACAGACTTAATGGAAGGACTAGTGGTGCAACAAAACACCTATTTGAGTGACCTCTACAACTAATAATTGAATTGAGTGACCAAACTATAAATACGGGTATAGTTGAGGGACCATTGCTGCGAATAACCCTAAAAAACCCAACCTTGCAATTAGACGCGCACGTGTCAAAATACGTATGGCCGCGCGGCTATACTATTTTATATATTAAAAAAAATTTGTATGGCCAAGCGGCTGTACTATATATTAAAAAAGAGAAGAACCCGCCTTGCAATTAGGTGCCTATGTGTCAAAATAAGTATAGTCGAGCGGATATGCTATTTTTCAGAAACATTAATAAAAACTAGTATAGCCGCACGGCCGTACTATTTACGAAATACTAAACGAAAAAAATACATACATGTTTTATTCGGCAAAATTTTGGCAAATTACAACTTAAAAGTTGGCCACTATACAATATTTTAATATAATTTATTTAAATTTTTTAATATATATTATTTTTATTCAATAATATGTGAGAATTATGTGTATAATTGGTGGTTCTTTTTTTAAAAAAAAATTAAAAAATAGTATAGCCGAGCGGCTATACAATTTTTTTTTTTTAAAAAAGAAGAGAACCCGCCTAGCGAATAGGTGACCACGTGTCAAAATACGTATAGCCGCTCGGCGATACCATTTTTAAGAAATATTAATAAAAAAGAGTATCGCCGCCCGGCTATACAATTTTATAAAAAAAAAATAAAAAAACTGGTGTATAGCCGCACGGCCATAATATATATATTTTTTTAAGAGAACCGCCATGCAATTAGGTGCCCACGTGACAAAATAAGTATAGCCAAACCGAGTATAGCCGATAGCCGGTCGGCTATACTATTTTAAACAAAAAATTTAAAAACCCGGGTATAGCCGCACGGCTGTACGATTTATGAAATAAAAAATAGATAGTGTTTTATTGGCAAAATTTTGTCAAATTACGACTTCAAAGTGGGCCACTATATAATATTTTAATATATTTTATTTAATTTTTTTGAATATGTATTATTTTTATTCAATAATTTGTGAGAATTAATTGTATAATATGTGAATTTTGTGTGTCTTATTGAAATTTTTTATAAAAAAATATGTGTATTAAACATGAAAAATACGCATGTACATGTACAATACGAGTATTGTACGCTTACTTTTTAAAAATCTTGAATTTTACCGAGTCTTTAAGACATGTACAAAACACGGATGTATTATTAAAAAATACGTACGTATGTGTATAATAGATTATTGAACATGAAAATGGTAAATTCTTTATACGGGTAATAACTCTGGAAAAGTAAAAAAATGAAAAGGGGACAATAGAGACTCGAGTATTGCAAAAATAATAATGGATAATGCTCTAAACTATTCTTATCGATAGAAGAAAATTGGAAAAAAAATTTAAAAGAAAAAAAGGATCCTAAAAATATATATATATAAAGAGTATAGCCGAACGGCTATACTATTTTTTTTAATAAAAAAAAATAAGGAAAAATATGTACGTGTCTATTGACTCAAGTCTTATAGTACTAACAGGCCCAATTTCTGGATCCAAATAAGTGTAAAACAAATCTTCGGCCTTTGGACAGTGTAAAGCAAACTTCCAAGTTCTTAGCTTATGCTTGTCTCTTTTTTGATTTGGCAGAGGGGGTTGTGGTTGTGTGTGTGAGGAATTTGAACTGGTAAGTACTCATAGCAATTTAGATTAAGTAACTAAAGCAGTGAAGTATGTTCATCAAATTATGTGTCAGTTCGCCTGAGTTATTAATGCCCCACATCAGATATGTTAAATATAGGATTTGGCCAAGTTATGCGCGACATTCATAACTTGGCCAACTAGCACTCGATTTCATAACTCGGCCAAGTTAGCCTAGGTGCTTATCTCGCATCTTTTTGTTATTTTGTTCGAAGCTCTTTTTCTGTAACTTCATCTTTTGTTCATCAACATTTCTTTTTTCAATCCTTTCTTTTTTTTCGTTTTTGGTCTTTTCTTTTTCTAGAATAAACTCAAATGAAGTTTTGACGCATTCACTCGCGTGTTATTTGAGCTTTTGCTTGTAACCTTGCTTTCTCATTAATCTCCAAATCTGCTAAGGCCCATTTTACATTGGTCACAAGATTTTCATCAGACTAAAAGCAATTCTATCAGCAAATTTCCAATCAAATAGTCCCTTAATTATTTAGATACATTTGTGGTGCTTGACATTTTGGGCATCAGGATCTCTTGCAGCTTGACCAATATTCAGCTACAAGCTTGGCGAAGTAGGAGTTGGTATCCAACAGCTTTGCAGGCTCTTCATATTCCACCAGCTTCCCTACACAAACAAATTAAACCACCCTACGTATTAGCAATAGGTTTCATATCATGTGTTACCAAAATATCACAGGGTCACAAGTCCTGCAGATTTCATTGACATTATAAAAGCTTACCATAGGAGAGGACCATGACCATGTCACTGTCTATAACGGTTGGAACTCTGTGAGCCACAGTTATCACTGTGCATTCTGCAAATTCCTCCCTGATGATTCTCTGCAGAACGGCGTCTGTCGAAGAATCAATGGACGCTGTAGCCTCGTCTAGAACTAGAATTCTGTTCCTCTTGAGAAGGACTCTGCCAAGGCAAAAGAGCTGGCGTTGTCCGGAGCTCCAGTTTTCCCCTTCATCACTCACTGTTGAAATCATTATAGATAGTTATTACTTTTACGACAGTGTGATTATAATATGATCTCGTCACTTCACAGAATAATTATTAGACTTAATGGAAACTTGGAGCTTAAGTAAGGTGTTAAGAACACTTTTTCTTATTTGTTTGTAGGAAACATCACAAACTCACCAGATGAGTCTAGCAGATTAGGTAGCTTGCTGACTGTTTCCTTGAGCTGACACTTCTCTAGAGCCTGCAATGAAGATGTCATTAAATTCATTCATAATGCAAGTACAAAAAGAGAGCTAAATTTAACTAATGCATGAAATTGGCTGCATTAGTAGAAGTTGCTGACAAACAATGTAAAAATTATGCAGGAAAAGAACTGGAGTCAGCTTGCTTACCCTCCATATTTCGTCATCGGAGTAAAGGTCTAGAGGATCCAAGTTGGTCCGGATGCTTCCTCTGAAAAGAGTTGGTTCTTGAGGGATGATGCTGAGCTTCATTCTCAAGTCTTTTAGACCCATAGAGCAGATGTCAAGTCCATCTATAATGATTTTACCACTGGCCGGCTCTACTAAGCGAAACAAAGCACTTATGAGTGTAGTTTTTCCGCTTCCTGTCCTTCCCACAACTCCTACTCTAGTGCCTTCTTTGAATGTGCATGTAATTCCCTTGAGAACTAGTGGGGCATTTGGACGGTATTTGATCTTTAACCAACCAAAAGCAGTAAGTAATGGTTAGAATTCTAACCTGATCAAACCATAAGGTGGTAAAGGTACAGCTTTTGACTGAGTAAGGAAGTTCACATGTATAATTTTGAATATATTACCTTAAGAGAATACATCTCAATCCTACCCTTGCTAGGCCATGAAGATGGAGGCCTCTTGTCCTCCACAATTGCAGGGGGCTCTGGTGAAATATGCATGAATTGTTTTATCCTTTCAACCGAGATAATGTAGTTGGATAAGTTGCAATACCATCGAGTCACAAAAATTTGTGTCGCGGTTAGTGATAAAGCATAAGAAAGAGAAAGCCCCACAAGCCCTGCACACATCAAGGAAATTAGGCGATGGTTAAACAACTTTAGACAACCTCGGACTCCTTAGTTTGAAACAAGGATTTCTGTCTCATAAAATACCTGGTGCAACATAACCCTTAGGAAGTAAAACAATGAAAAAAGCAGCTGTGAAAAGGGTCAAATTCTGAAGTACTTCTGTCCTTAAAATTAACCACTCCATGGTTGCATTAGAATGAAAGAACAATCTGGCATCTGTGTCAACTAGCTCTAAGTAGTTGTTGAAGAACCTGTCCGCCATCTTAAAAGCTCTTATAGTGACCACTCCAAGTGATGTCTCTGATGCATAGTTCATAACAGGAGCTTTGGTTGTTCCATTGATTCTTATTAGTTCCCTTGCAGAGGCTAGATAATAGCCCTAGAAACAAAACAAAGAAGTCAGTTCCACCATTCCATTGGTGAAGAGAGAGAGCGAGAGAGAGAGAGAGAGAGAAGAACAAGAAAATCAAGAAACTGATATTCTGATCCACCTGAACATATTTTGCAGCAACCATGGCAAGAATGCCTATAATGAGAACCTGCCATGTGACCGAAGCCATAATTCCAATCGTTGTCAGCAGTTCAACGCCAGCAGACACAACAAAGATAATGGAGAACGGTATGTCAAAATCCAAAATACTTAAGTCTGATGAAGCCTGCACAAGTGGAAATAATGAATGAAAATAAGAATGAATTCTGAAATAAGTAAATGAAAATACACTTGTTGAAGATTGGATACACTTACTCGTATCAAAATCCTCCCTACAGGGGTTGAGTCAAAGAACAGCATGGGAGCCTTAAAGATAGCATCAGTGAAACCAGAATAAAAGGCTCTAGAAGCTTTCAATCCCATATGGGCTGCAAAAACTGACCTAAGATATACAAAGACAGCACTAAGTGTTGAAATTGCAGTATAAACACCGATGAGTATGCCATTGGTCACTTTAGGAATTTGAATGCCTAGAGCTAACCAATAAGTTGCAGCAGCCTGAAGACCAACAAAACCAGACTGTGTTATTATGCCTAAGCATAGAAGAAGTGTTCCTTTGGAAACAAATATATAGTCCCAAAAGGGCTTCCATCCAACATCTCCAATCTCTTTCCCTTCTTCTTCTGTTAGTTGCACCCCAGCTACACCCTTCACAGAAATATCCCCTTCACTATTATTTGCAGTGAGGTATGCCGCATGAGGTTCCTCTGGCCGAACCATATCTCCCTTTTCAGATTCTCCTTGGCTTTGATAATTTGAAGGACCCAATGTTGTCACTGCATCTTTATGAGCATTCACAAGCTGCTCAAATGCTGTTCCAGCTGTCAAAAGACTCTCATAGCTTCCAGATTGAGTAACTTTTCCACCCTCCATTACCTGTAAATTAAATTATAAGATACTAGTTCCTTGTTAGTCTGACCAAATAAGGTTTCATGAACAACACAATTTGAATTTTTATTGCAAATTAAATTGAAATTTGAGGTAATAACATATACCAGAATCTTATCAACTTCTGAGAGAAATTCAACTTGATGAGTTACCAGAATTACAGTTTTCCTTGCTAGAGCAGCCATGACGCAATCCTGCATAAGTCAAATCAAATGGAGTGAAATCTTTCTACAATGAGACTAAATGTAGTTTTCATGCTTCTTAAAATTATTGAATGTGCCATTCTTACATGAAATAGAATTGCTGCAGTATGTGCATCCACTGCACTGAAGGGGTCATCAAGAAGATAGATATCAGCATCACTATAGACAGCGCGAGCCAGCTGAATCCTCTGCTTCTGTCCTCCACTCATGTTAAGCCCCCTTTGGCCTATTTCAGTAAGATCACCATGGTCAAAACTATCGATGTCCTTATCCAGAGCACAAGCTTTTATGGCCTTATCATATTTGTTCTTGTCCATTGGCCTCCCGTAGAGTATGTTATCACGAACTGTCCCACTTTGTATCCAAGAAGTCTGAGAAACATAGGCCATGGTTCCAAATACATCAACCTGCAATAATAAATAAAGTTAGTATAAAAAACTTAGTACATCAAGTATATTAAATTTGTCATCTGTTTTAAACTCACAGTTCCTGAAATTTTGGGCATCTCTCCAAGTATAGCACATAAAAGTGATGATTTTCCAGCTCCAACTGGTCCACAAACTGCAACTTTCTGCTCCCTTTGCACTTCTAAATTCACATTTCTCAGAGTTGGAACTGTTGATTCAGGATACCAGCTGAAACTGCCTCTTTCTATTCTTAAGCTCTCATCTGAATTCTGTGATGACAACTTCCTTACTTCATTATCTTTCAGCTCGTCATCAAGCAAAAAAACATTGAGACGATCAAATGAGACCTTGACTTGGATCATTACTGAAAGAGCCTCTGGTATCATTCTGACAGGTTCTCCCATGTTCCTTAGTGAAGCTAGAACCGTGAATATGGTACTTGCGTTTAGAGGGACACTTTTGAAAATGATACATCCCAGAAAGATAACCGAAGAAATGATGGTGGGTGACATCCAATACATTAGAGTGCCATAAGCCCTTTTCATTTGTGAGTCAGTCAACCATATGAATTCACGTTCGCGAAGGGAATCGACTAACTTTTTGAATTTCTCTTCCCAGGATTGTAATTTAATGATTTTCATACTGTTCAGGATCTCAGAAGTGGCTCTGAGTCGCTCGTCTTGAGCGATCATGAACTGGGATTGACACTTTTGAAGTGCCTTTGCAAATGGCACATTCAGGAGACCACAAATGAAGAGAGGAATCAAACCAGGAAGAGCACCGAGACCCACCACCCAATAAAGAACACCAATGGTAAGGAATAGTTGCAGTGCATAGGTCCATGCTGAATGAAACCACCACGGAAACTCTCCCATTCGATAGGCATCGACTGCTATATAATTCACAATCTCCCCAGCTGAGTGCCTTCTCCTTCCCAAACTAGAAAGCTTCAGCTGCTTTTGATAAACTGCCACCATCAAGGCTGACCTCATCCTCATTCCACACCTCCTTGAGCCAAAAAACCAATGTCTCTGGCTCAAAGATTCAACCACTTTGGAAAGAATTAGGCACCCTACTATTATGAGGCCTTCAGATAGATTTTCCTTGTCGCTATTTGAATAATTTACAAAAGCATATAGTATAAGAGGAGAAACTGCAACTGAAATGGTCCTGAGGAATGCACAAAATGCTATCCATGTATTTTCTTTCATGTAAACTTTTGCTACAGTCTGCAGAACCAGGTTCCGTGTACTGCTTGGCCTCTTCTCCCTTGACAGTGAATCCCATGCATGAGCAAACTTTTGGTATGCTAAATCTGCTTCATCTTCAGAAACCAGAGAAGGGATGTCTTCAAGAGCTAATGTTTTTGAGGAGCCCAATTTAAGTAAAGGGTTGATCCAAGCAAACGTCAATTTGCTAAGAAAACTAGCATGCTCAAGTTCTGTTTTCTGGCTCTTTTCAGCAGACTTTCTGGCCAATAGAGGTTCAGAGAGGCTGTTGTCTTGGGCATGCTGATGAACACATTGACTGAGGTTTCTAACAGCACACAGAAGAAGTAACAAGTTCACTGGCCATGTCATTGCATCAAACATGTGAATGTTATGGGTTCTTATGAGTACTTCGATGTTATAAGCCGAGACCAATGAAAAGGAGGACACCCACCAAACAGAGTTTAGAACTTTGATCCATTTGGACCTTTGAACAAGCAAGGAAACTGTGTAAGAAAACCAAACTAGTCCTCTTACAAAGTAATCCAACCAGCCGAAATGACTGGACACATCACTCTGGGCAATTAGATCCCATAAACCAGCAGCAAAATATGCAATGCTAGTAAGAGCGCAACAGATTGAGACAACTATAGAAAAGTGGTCCCTTCTGAATGGAACAGTAATATGATTCTTTCTTATAGAACCTATAAGCGCAAGTAAGCAGAAAACGAAGAGGAAGAGTAGATTTATGCCATTAATGATAGTTCTTTGAGTGCAGTAAGAACCCAATTCAAGTTCTCCATCACAAATCCATGAGAAAGTTCTCCCTGCATATCCATTTCCAAGGAAAACGATCAGAATCATCATAAAACTGCATGTTAAACACAGGGAGTTGGGAAATACAAGTGAAAAGAAGAAGTGCATGGAGTGCAGTTATATACACTCAGAGAAACATGATCGAACAGAAAGAAGACGAAGATGTAAAACATGCTGATGAAGCTCATTCAAACACCACAATATTGAATTTTACTTCACTATAAATCTATAAGAGCAGCAAATTTACAACCGAAATTCTATACAAAAGATACCATGTTAATAGAAAAAATGATGCTGGGTACTTACCAAGTGAGCTCCTCAAATAAGCCATACTTGTAGCAACTTCTGTGGTGAACTTAACTTGCTTCTGTACAGCAAGCACCCCAAACTATGTATGAGATGAGCTCAAATATCAAGATATATCTTCATAGAAAGAAGTACCCACGTAATAAACTTCCTCTGTGCCAATCACCAAACTAAACTGGCTTCTGTAGAATGTTTAGATAGCTCTCACATCAGCATCTGGTTTCACTTCCTTGGTTTGGTTGAATTATATGGACAGATTATGCTCACCAATGTGCATAGAGAGGCGTTTCTTTGTCTTCATATATGCTGCACGTATACAATTTGGCTTCTTGCATTACTACTATTATTATATACAGACTTACGGACTTTTTGTTTGTCTATGCAATTTGCAAACCCACATGATTATCTTACAAATAAGGCAATGGTAAAAGTTCTTTCTCTTTTTTTAGTCACACTTGTTTAAACAAAACCCAGGTTTTTAATTTTGCCTTTAATTCTTCTTTGAGTATTTTGTTCACATTTTTATGTCTAAACAGTGAAAAAGGGCACTGACTTGCAAACCAAAGGTCTCAGAGGTTCGAATCTCCACAATATTACAGTTGTGTGTGTGAGAAATCCCCCTCTCTGTAGTTTAGTCTATCGCTTGTACTATATATACAAAAATGTTCAAACGTATGCAATGCAAGAAAAGAGGAGGAACAAGCTTCCACCTTTTTCTTTTGTAGCAATCATTGAAAACAAATTTCAAAACTTTAACCCTTTATTCTTACCAACACTAACTTTTAATCCAATCTCTCAAATCTTATTATCATCACATGACGACAAATATCAACCCATCAGGAATTTGATTCCGTACAAGAGGTGGAAGGACTCACTTGGCAATTTGATTTTGTGGGCTTTCAGATTTAGCCATCGTTCTTGTAACCAGGTAAGCATGTGGCTCTCCTGTGTCCTGAATTGATTACAGGAACTTCAGGGAGGTTGAAGAAGACCCTCATTTATTGTCAAATGGAAAATGATCTCCATTATCAAACAAAAAAGTCGACCAGAAAAAGACATATATCAATATTTGGAGCCACTGTAAATAATTGTAGCTCTCATGGAGGAGTCGTGACATGAAAGTGATTTTGTGCTTTTCTCAGGGTAATGGGAAAATATCGAATGTCAACTTATGGTGGCTTATGATTAAAAGTTGAATTATATTAGGCACATATACTCCAACAAATAGGGAAATTAATTATAATGTATATTTTGACATACTGATGTTCGTACAAATGATACCACGTGTACATGGCAGACAGACATGCCATAAAGAAACATTCGCAGTGTTCACAACTTTAACCCTTTATTCAATCTCTCAAATTATATCTTATCATCACATGAAACGATAATATCAACCCATCAGCAATTTGATTCCGTACAAGAGGTGGAAGGAATCACTTGCCAATTTGATTTTGTGGGCTTTCTGTTTTAGCCATCGTTGTCCTGAATTTATTACACAAGGAGAAGGGTTGAGGAAGACCCTCATGTATTGTCAAATGGGCAATGATCACCATTAACAAAGAAAAAAAATCTACCAAAGATTTGGAGCCATATGATTTGAGTGGCCAAAGATTCTCATAGTGGAGTCATGCCATGAAATGAAGGGTCATGCTAGGGAGACCAACTTGGGAGACCAACTTGGGTACCAACTCTCTAATAGAGGTGGAGCCCACCAATACAATGGGTCCCACGCTCTATTAGAGAGTTGGTATCCCAAGTTGGTCTCCCAAGTTGGTCTCCCTAGCATGACCCTTCATTTCATGGCATGACTCCACTATGAGAATCTTTGGCCACTCAAATCATATGGCTCCAAATCTTTGGTAGATTTTTTTTCTTTGTTAATGGTGATCATTGCCCATTTGACAATACATGAGGGTCTTCCTCAACCCTTCTCCTTGTGTAATAAATTCAGGACAACGATGGCTAAAACAGAAAGCCCACAAAATCAAATTGGCAAGTGATTCCTTCCACCTCTTGTACGGAATCAAATTGCTGATGGGTTGATATTATCGTTTCATGTGATGATAAGATATAATTTGAGAGATTGAATAAAGGGTTAAAGTTGTGAACACTGCGAATGTTTCTTTATGGCATGTCTGTCTGCCATGTACACGTGGTATCATTTGTACGAACATCAGTATGTCAAAATATACATTATAATTAATTTCCCTATTTGTTGGAGTATATGTGCCTATATTAGGCATAGGTTCAAACAAACAGAAATAATAATGTATATTCGATACGTACCGTGACATTCGGACGCTCGTATAAACGATATTAATTGGTGACATGTATTAAATTTTAAATTCAATACATATATGTTATAAAAAATCTTTATATTATAAATAATATATAAAACAAAATAGAAAGCTTTTTAAAGTAAAGTAAAACTAAAAGGAACAAATAATAAGTAAATAAAAATATAATAAATTAAGATTAAGAAAGCAAGCCTGGTATGATGAAGCACGTCAAAGATGCTGTCTTAAAACTTTTGTAGCCTCCCTACGTGCAGATATTGACGGTCTATAAGACTTCAAGATACGACTCTCAATATACAGGTTCAAAGTCCGCTATGAGCACGTTCACAGTCTGATATAGGTTTCCAAGTCATAGAACCATTGCAAAAAAATAATAATATAAGTAGAGAAAGTATAAAAGGTAAAATAGGAGAGAATTAGATTGTGGTAGTGGTTGTGTTATAATTATATGGTAGTTTGGTAGTGTGTCAAATGAGAAGGAGGAGTGGCCTTTTATAGGCATCCAAGAATATGATCCCAAGTCTTTGCATTTAGGTACGGTGCATTTACTCGCATTTCATTAAATTTAGACCACTCAAACAATCTAACCACTTAACACATGACACATCATCAAACTTTAAATAAGGTTTTTTTTTCTTTCCAAAACTCATGTTAACGTCTTAAGGAATTTTTAACCGGCTTCCTCCTCCTCTCGTGATTGAGTTTCATACAACATTAAACTATAAAATTAATGAATTCAATATATAAATAAACCTGAAAATTAAATATTTATAACCCTACAATAAATAAAATAAAACATTCAAAATAATTAAACAAATCAAAACAGTAAAATTTTAAAAACCTTTTAAAATTCTAACATATATGTTATACTTTGTATGAATGTTATGCGGTGTATCAAATACACCCAATAATTTTCTTACGTAAACCGGACATTTTTATATGGCAAACATGTCGAACCCATTCAAGAATGTTTTTACTAATTCGTAATCTGAATCAGAATAAGGAGTTGAATTCTAATTATAGATTACTCGTGTGTTTACTTCACATGGAAGAATGAAAATGCAAGTGGAACTCACACAAAATCAGGAATTCAACTCTTGATTTTGGAGGAATTGGACTTTTGAGTGGGATGTAGTATTCTA
This sequence comes from Prunus avium, assembly GCF_002207925.1. Next base: position 382,292 of record NW_018922620.1, read on the forward strand.
CTTCTAGAAGAACTAACCCATCATGAATCCATCTTTTTTACTCATTATATCCTTACACAATTTTTAAAATTCCAAATTTGTCATATGCTAACCCAACAACAAGAGCATTTTAGTAATCAAACTTATTTTAATTAATTTAGTAAACAACTTATAAGGAATTAATACCACTCCTACCCCGGTTCCATATGTTTTAATAAATAACTTTAATGGGAATATGGATTCTATCTCACCTCAAAATCCAACTTCTCCTCACCCGATTACGGATTAGTAAACATATCGTTAGTTCAAATAACTTCTTTTTTGAAGATTGAGACAAATACTTTTAAGTTCGGGATTATGGCCCCGTTTAAGCCTCCTAATTCTAGTTCACATGAACCCAAATTTCGAATGATTTTACACTCTATCCTCACAAGTGGCTCCTACAAATTCATAGAACTTTTGTTTTTGCATTACCATGAAAATGGCCGGTTCTTGTCTTTTGGAATGATGGGTTCAATTAAAAGCTATAGCTATGGTATTTTCTCGTTGCCATATGCAATGAGTTTTCATTTTCCGCACCAACTCATCATGAATAATTATTCTTTGCAGATCCACCAATCAACCTTTTTTGTATATGGGAGGCTATAATATTGCAGCTTTCTCATTCATCTATGATTATTACAAATAAATAAATTATTTATTTATTTTATAATAATAAAAACCAAACATTGTGTGGACATGAGACGACCCCTCTTATCTTAGGCATGGCCAAGACTTTTCAGTGTTGAAAACACATGCATTTCATTTTCACGAGTAAATTACATGCCAGTCTCTATCTCTTTATTTATTAATTAATCACCATTGAAGAAGAACATGCCAAAAAATATTCACTTTCAGCTTCTTGATAGAAGACAAAACGAATGCGTCAGTATGCGGTGGTTCACAGACTGCATGCGCATGCTGCTATCCATATAAACTATAATAATTCCATGAAAAATACATGTCATTATAAAATGGTAATATTCTAGCAATGGACGGATGAAAACATATATGCGGATGTTTTCAGAATATATTCAGTTTCTCAAACTTGACAAGCATGTTAATTGATTTTTTTTAATGAGAATGAGTGTGGGGATTCGAGCTCGAGACATCTTTCATCTTCGAAAAGATAAATACTAGCATACCAAGAGCTAGTTGGTGTATGCTCAACATTTTAATAAGGAATACAAAACTGCAGTAAGTACATTGTCTTTTGCTAATCATTTTGTCTTGAACTTGAGGCTTATATATGAAGCAGGTATAATAAGAATATAGTAATTCGGCAGTCAAATCACAGAATATAAGCACATTTTTATTAGTACCCTTTTCTAAACAAGTCGTATTTGGAGGAGGGAAAATGAAAATAAATGCTCTTAAGTACCTGAAATACAAGATGCATTTTTTGTGATTTGAAGCAGGTAATAAGAATAACATGTCATTCAATGATTCCTTTAACTTTTTTTTTAAGCTTTTGAATTCCTTTAATTTTTTTATTTTGAAATTGGACGTCTCAAAATTCAATTTGTTAGGAGCGTCATCTACAAAGAGCATGCAAACTTCTTGTTTTAAGTTTTTTTTTTGGTTAATATATGTAGCGTCAATTTGTTAGCCTTTAGATTATTTTTTAATGAGGCAGGATGAAAGTCAAGTAAATCCTAGCTAAAAAAACCAAGCAGATGATCCGGATCTAGAAAACCAAACAGATGAACCGAATCCAGAAAACCAAGCAGATGATCCGGATCCAATATTAATAATGCACATATAATTTGTTGATATCAGATCTGGCACGTGACGTAGATCTTACTCACAGGGAAAGAAACATTGATCAACTAAACAGGGAAAGTTGAATCTCCCTCCTCAATAAATATTTATTTGTTTAAATAAAGGAAACGTTAATGAACTGGTTGTCCTTTTTTTTACAGTTGCCAACAATGATTTGGCTACTCTCTCGTCGTTTTCAGGTTGTAATATTTGCTTTGTGGCTATTGGGCTTTACTATTAAATATTACATTGCGTATTGTTTTTCTTCACTTTGTCGGAAGAAGTTCTAAATTCGAATTACGCTTTTTTTAAATAAATAAAAGAAATAAAACGGAAAACCTAAACTCGTCCAATGCTGGCTATAGCTGTTACAGGTTAAGATAATTAAGTTTGATCATAAAATTCCTTCAGGCCATGAGGGATTCATAACAATTTGAAGTGGAATTATTGTTGGACTTGGTGTTTCTGTCAGATTCAAAGTAAAACCCCACACCATGATCATTGATCATTACATATATAATGTTAGGAAATCATGTATATGTGTCACATTAAGTGACATATATCTATGGTATGATGAGGTTCTTTGATTTTTGGTTCACTTACAAAAGAGGTAGAGGTACTTCATATTGTAATCATGAGCTGTGGTACAATAGTCACCCATGCTTCTGAGAAAGAATCAATGGGTAAAAATGCTCTTTCGTATTAGATGTAAACATTCAACTCAAAATTAATTGATGATAAATGAAAATTTTCAAAATTATTTAAATTGTTATGAAAAGCTTTAATTCAATCCAATGCACCTAATTTCGATTTCCCTCTCTTCAAAACCATGAATTTTACTCCTTCAGCTTATAGTAAAAGGCCAAGAAAATCATGTCCATTCTTTTATTTTATGCGCAAAACTCCCTTTAATGTCTGGGTTAAAACTTCTAACTTATTATTTGGGAAAGTGGGAAAGATTGTCACAAAAAAGAGAAAAGAAATAAGAGCACAAATGTTGCCTTTCCATTGCTTCCCTAAAGATGGTGCATATATAATAAAAGCACAAATGCTCAATAAGCGAACCAACTAGAACTATCATGTGTTTGGTGAATTTATGATGAAACATTGTAGAAAGGGAAACGACCCCTTCAGCCACTAGTTCATGTAAAAAGTTCTTGGCTGATGCTTTTGTCTTCTTTATCTGTTTCCTCTTATGCTTTATCTTTTTCCACTATTGATCATGTGGAATGTCCAACATCTGTTTCCTTTTCCTTAGATAGATTTGTGGTGGGTGACATTTTGGTTATCAGGTTCTCTTGCAGCTTCACCAAGATTCAGCTACAAGCTTGGAGAAGTAGGAGTTGGTATCCAAGAGCTTTGAAGGCTCTTCGTATTCCACCAGCTTCCCTACATACACAGCATTATCAATTTACTTCACAAGCACAACATCATACTAAAGTACTTAAGTAAGATGTTTAAAATAACTTAACTTTTCTCATTTGTTTTTAAGGAACATCATAAACTCACCACCAGGTGAGTCTAGCAGATTAGGTTGGCTACTGATTGTTGCCTTGAGCTGACACTTCTCTAGTGCCTACAAATAAATGATTAAAATTATCTAAACATTATAGGATATGCATGAACTGGGTTTCATTAGTAAAACTTGCTGAGAAACAATGGCAATTTTATGCAGGAAAAGCCTTTTCACAACTAGAGTCAGTTGGCTCACCCTCCCTCCATATTTCTCAGTGATCAAATTGAAATTTCATGTAAAACCCAGTAACAAAAAAAGTATTTAACCCAAAAACTTAAAGGAAACTTAATGTCAAGTCTATGAACTTTGGTTAATACAGTGACCAATTTGGCTAAATTTTTTTCTTAGTGACCAAATTAAAATTTCATGTAAAACCCAATGATGAAAAAAGTATTTAAACCTAATAATAATAATAATAATAATAATAATAATAATAATAATAATAAAGAGCATAATAATAATAATAATAATAATAATAATAATAATAATAATAATAATAATAATAATAATAATAATAATAATAATAATAATAATAATAATAATAATAATAATAATAATAATAATAATAATAATAATAATAATAATAATAATAATAATAATAATAATAATAATAATAATAATAATAATAATAATAATAATAATAATAATAATAATAATAATAATAATAATAATAATAATAATAATAATAATAATAATAATAATAATAATAATAATAATAATAATAATAATAATAATAATAATAATAATAATAATAATAATAATAATAATAATAATAATAATAATAATAATAATAATAATAATAATAATAATAATAATAATAATAATAATAATAATAATAATAATAATAATAATAATAATAATAATAATAATAATAATAATAATAATAATAATAATAATAATAATAATAATAATAATAATAATAATAATAATAATAATAATAATAATAATAATAATAATAATAAGAAGGGAGGAAGAGGATGGAGATAGGAGTGGGTTTGCGAGGCGGGGAGGGAAAGATAACACAAAGAGAGAGAGAGAGAGAGAGAGAGAAGGGAGGAAGCGAGGGGAGAAATGAGTGGGTCTGCGAGGGGGAAAGGGAACGAGAACACTGGGAGAGGGAGAGAGAGAGAAAGATATTTAAAATATATATAAAGATTTAAGTTGTTTTTAATTTATTTTTTATGGATTTTAAGTTTTAAAATATATTATATTATATTTTAAGCCATGTGGCGCTATACCATTGGATGTGTGGAGCCGACGTCATCAATTTAACAAAAAATTTGACGGAAGCTAACGGCATGGACCATTTTGATGTGTAGAGGCTAACCTTAAGGACCATTAGTGTCACAAAAAACGTTAAGGACAAAAGGTGATAATTTCGCAAACCTCAGGGACCATTTATGATATAAAAAAAAACCTTTTTTATTTATATGTTGAAGCTTCCCAATCATTCATTAAGCTTTGGTATGGAATCATTGAGCTCTGAAGCAAGAGAGGCACAAAGAAATGTTGCCTTTCCATGGCTTCCCTAAAGATTGTGTGTGTATAATAAGAGCACCAATGCTCAATGAGTGAACCAACTATCTTGTGTTTGGTCAATTATCAGAAGAGCAAAATGATTGAACACATTCATGAAAAATCAACTTTTTCAGAGAGTAGTGATTTGTGATGTATGATTGTAGGTATATAGTCATGTGTCCAACAGGATGAGTGTCTGAATGGCATCATTGAGATAAGAAAACATGAATTGGGCATTGTAGGGCACAGCCCTTATGAAAGGGAATTGACCCCTTTCTACCACTACTTCATGTAGTTCTTAGCTTATGCTGTTGTGTTTTTTTTTATCATTTTTATGTTGCTATTTGGCAGTTGTGGGTGGGAATCTGGACCCGTAGGTTCCTAAATTAAACAAACAATAATGCCAGAGCCGCCAAATATATTCACCAAATTATGCGTTAGTTTGCTAAATTATGAATGTCTAACATCGAATCTATTGCATCTATCTATATATATAAAGCAAAAGACAGAGAATGGTGAAACATTCAAAATACTAGAAAATGCCCTTGGTTAATGCAAACATTAAGAATTGAAATTATTAATTAAATGAGGATAATATGGTAAATTCACACTTTTTCATATTTCACCAAATTATGCGTTAGTTTGCTAAATTATGAATGTCTAACATCGAATCTATTGCATCTATCTATATATATAAAGCAAAAGACAGATAATGGTGAAACATTCAAAATACTAGAAAATGCTCTTGGTTAATGCAAACATTAAGAATTGAAATTATTAATTAAATGAGGATAATATGGTAAATTCACACTTTTTCATATTAAAATTTTTTTAATTTAAAATTAAAAGAAAAATCAGATAATGGATCCTATCTTTATGGAACACAACTACCCATTATCTTTTTTAATTCTAAAATAAATATAAAAATTTCTGAAAAAAAACATCTCGCAGGCTCGGAAGCGCGTGCGGAGAAGCTACTTCAAAATACTAGAAAATGCCATTTGTTAATGCAAACAATAAGAATTGAAATTATTAATTAAATAAGAATAATATGGTAAATTCACACT
>NW_018922620.1:388196-415642 GCF_002207925.1 Prunus avium
ACCCAACTCAAGACATGAACCCAATTCAGCTAATCTATCTGCCACCATATTGCACTCACGATATACATGATGGATAGAACAAACCCAATTTTTGTTTATATAGTCTTGGCATCCCCACAACATAGCAGCAAGAGGATGAAGGTCTTCCACATTTTTGTTAAGCAGGTGTACCGCGATCACTGAGCAAATTCACACTTTTTCATAAGATAATGGGTCCTATTTTTATCGAACACAACTACTCATTATCCTTTTTAATTCTAAAATAAAAAATAAAATAAAAAAAATAAAAATTGGCACAAGCCTGAGGCTAGTATGTTTAAAGAAAGAGTTTGGCCAACTGACGAATTTAAAAGTTATAATAGTAAAATCAAAACATATTTACAATTGCTCCTCAACGCAATCGAACCGTCAATTACTTGAATAGGGGAAGGGAGAGATAACTGAAGCTTAGCCATCAGAAGCAAACATCACCGATCATCGAACTTGAACCAGCGGCTTGCCTTTCGGATCTGCTTGACATGAACAATAACCAAAAGCATCTGCTTGACCAAAAAAAAAAAGCATCTGGTGTTATAGTTTAGATGGCAAATACAGTACATCAAAAAATCAGGCAACGCTAAGTGTCTGGATGAAACAGTGTCAAAAAAAAAAAAATTACCAGCAGATAGATATACCAAACTACTTTTTTCTTAGATTTCTTAGAGAAAAAAAGAACCAAAAACCTCCAAATCTGGCAAAGGGTCGTATGTTTGTTCTTCTCTTGTGTTGAAGACGGTAATGCCTGCGATCCTCTGAACTCCAAGTTGAGTAGCAATGAGGTTCTGCATTAGCAAAAAGCCAAGAAATTACTCACACACAGATGAAAATACCAGAGGCAAATTCGGAACTAGATGAGCAAATAATCTTACAACTAGTGGTTAGGGAAAATTTAATGTTTATTACTTCTTACTATTTTCTCGTCTCCTCTCTGGAATATCAGTTCTTAAAAAATGCAGATATAAATTTTAGAAATAAAGTGTGACGTAGGCGAAAGGTCCAAATTCATGCTGCGAATGGAGATGGCCAGTTTAGGTTGCTGAGCGTAAAACACTAATCTCAGAACAACAATACATGTACTGAGTACTGACATCTCTATACCAAAACTATCATTATCAGTCATCTCCATTGTGATGATCACTTCAACAAAAGTGTTTAAACTGAATCCATAATGTGCTGGTGTAATTATTCTCCATAACATATGGAAATCGGTGGAACCAAAACTCCTTTCGGCCATTGAATTGCATCTAAGAGACTACCAACACATTTAATGAATACAATCAAACGGCTAAGATTAGAAGCATGTAACTAATCCTTAACATAAAATACTTATTGGAGAATCTCCCTTCCATTAAGAATTTTTAATGGGGTTACTTTCTTGACGCGAAATGAATATATAGGGGGTGGATCCGTGGCACTATGTTTTTTACGCAAGTTTTGACACAAATTTTGAACCATTAGATTTAAACACTATTAATGGCTGAGATTAAATCTCACAACTAATTTATTATTATCTTTCTAATAATACATTTATTCAACATTGTTTATTATTATTATAACATAATAATTACCAATCGCACACTATCCATAATTCTCCAACTTTCTTTGTCTTTCTACCTGTAGCTCAGGGTGAGCACTCAGCACTCAACAATGGCATCTAGTCTATTTAGAATCCTAATCAAATCGTCCAAATTGAGATCAATCGGGACCATAAATTTCATCCTCATAAGGAGTCAAATCAATAACCACACCGCCAAATAGATGCATGATTGCTTTGAAAGGCATATTAATTGGAGCCATGATTGCGGGTTTCTTTCTGCGAGTCTCTCTGGTCTCGCCATCCCTCTTTCTCCAACATTATATTTTGCAGGTTTCTTTGCCAAACTTTCTAGATTTTAATATCATGAAGAATGTCCAGTTAACCAAAAAAAAAGAGGAGCCATGGTTGCTGATTCACTCACTCAATTAGTTGCTAATAAAATTAAGATTACTGATAAAGGGGTAAAGCAATTGATTGAGATTCATTGTGATCATCCCTAATGAAATTTCTAAAAACTAAGAGCATGATTACCCTACCCTCCCATGGAAGACCCCAAATTCGTTCTGGTTTTAAGTGGAGAGAAGTGTTTTCTGATCCTAACAATCCCATGTTCGCTTGGGTATTTTCTCAAACTCTATATGCATTGTTTTGTTTTGATTTGGGTATGAAAGGTGGGCAAATAGTGATTTTTAGCACATCGAGGCTATGGAGATTACCAACGCTGGGCATGGAGGACGGGAGATTAGGCCTGGGCACGGTTCGGGTCGCGGGAGATGTAGAATTTGGGGTACTATGGAATTCATAATTATTAGATTAAAATAATAATAATTTGAATAAATGTAATTATTAGAAAGATAATAATAAATTAGTTCTTAGATTTAATCTCAGTCATTAATAGTGCTTAAATCTAATGGTTTAAAATTTGTGTCAAAAATATAGTGCCACGGATCCGCCCCTATATATATATATGATTTATTTATTTATTTGGCCAAAGTGAAATGAATATTTATCTCACATTTTTATGTCATTTTGTTTGAAGCTCTTTGGTTTTTGTTTTTCCACCCTTGGGTTTTTTGATTTTTTTTTGTCTTAATTTTTTTCTAGCATCAACTTAAATGAAGTATTCAGGCGTTTACTTGCTTGTTACTTGAGCTTTCGTTTCTCACCTTTCTTTCCCATTGGTCTTTCAAAGTCTCCAAACTCCTATGTGTTCATCCCCAAATCTGCTAAGGCCTATGATCCCATTTTAAAGTGAGGACAGGATTTTCTTCAGACCAAGAGCAATTCTAACAGCAAATTTCAAATCAAATAGTTACAAATTGCTATAAAATGATTTAATAAATCTGTTTTCTTTTCATTAGATAGATTTGTTTGGGCATCAGGTTCTCCTGCAACTTGACCAATATTCAGCTACAAGCTTGGAGAAGTAGGAGTTGGTATCCAAGAGCTTTGAAGGCTCTTCATACTCCACCAGCTTCCCTATAAACATACACAAACAAATTAAACCACCTTGCATATTAGCAATAGGCTTCATATAAAAATATCACAAGGTCACAGGCCCTGCAGTTTTGATTGAAATTCTGTGATACAGAGATAACTGGAACATACAAAAGCTTACCATAGGAGAGGACCATGACCATGTCACTGTCTATAACGGTTGGAACTCTGTGCGCTACAGTTATCACTGTGCATTCTGCAAATTCCTGCCTGATGATTCTCTGCAGAACCGCGTCTGTCGAAGAATCAATGGACGCCGTAGCCTCGTCTAGAACTAGAATTCTGTTCCTCTTGAGAAGGACTCTGCCAAGACAAAAGAGCTGGCGTTGTCCCGCACTCCAATTTTCCCCTTCATCACTTACTGTTCAAATCATTTTATTCACAACCTCAATATATACTTGATATTGAGTGCTTAAGTAACATGTTTAGCATATATTTTCTCATTTGTTTTTAAGGAACATCATAAACTCACCAGATGAGTCTAGAAGATTAGGTAGGCTACTGACTGTTGCCTTGAGCTGACACTTCTCTAGAGCCTACAAATAAATGATTAAAATCATCCATAATGTATTAGTACAAAACAGAAGTACATCTAAACATTAAATGATGCATTAACTTCATTAGTAAAACTTGCTGAGAAACAATGTAAAAATTATGCAGGAAAAGCCTGTTCATCAGAACTGGAGTCAGTTAGCTCACTCTCCATATTTCGTCATCGGAGTAAAGGCCTAGAGGATCCAAGTTGGTTCGGATGCTACCCCTGAAAAGAGTTGGTTCTTGAGGGATGATGCTGAGCTTCATTCTCAAATCTTTTAGACCTAGAGAGCAGATGTCAATGCCGTCTATAGTAATTGTACCACTCGCCGGCTCTACTAAGCGAAACAAAGCACTTATGAGTGTAGTTTTTCCACTTCCTGTCCTTCCCACAACTCCTACTCTAGTCCCTTCTTTGAATGTGCATGTCATTCCCTTCAGAACTAGAGGAGCATTTGCACGATATTTTATCTTTAACCAACAAAACCAAATTATTACAATTAGATTTTTTGATGATCAGATGATAAGGTGGTAAAGAAACTCCAATGAGGAAGTTCATCTGTATGACTTTGAACATCTTACTTTCAGAGAATGCAGCTCTATCCTACCCTTGTTAGGCCATGAAGATGGTGGCTTCTTGTCCTCCACAATTGCAGGAGGCTCTGGTGAAATCTGCATGAATTGCTTTATCCTTTCAACTGAGATTATGTAGTTTGATAAGTTACAATACCATCGAGTCCCAGCAATTTGTGTCACAGTTAGTGATAAGCCATAAGAAAGAGAAAGTCCCACAAGCCCTGCAGACATCCACAAAACAAAGACTACTGTTAAAAACCTAAAATTCGATTTTGGGAAACATGGACCTCGCTTATAGATACCTGGATCAACATAACCCTTAGGGAGAAAAACAAGGAAAAAAGCAGCCACAAAAAAGGTCAAATTCTGAAGTGCTTCTGTCCTTATAATTAACCACTCCATGGTTGCATTAGAATGAAAGAACAGTCTGGCATCTGTGTCAACTAGCTTTAAGTAGTTGTGGAAGAACCTGTGTCCCATTTTAAAAGCTCTAATGGTGACCACTCCAAGTGATGTTTCGGCTGCATAATTCATAACAGGAGCTTTGGTTGTTCCATTGATTCTTATTAGTTCCCTAGCAGAGGCTAGATAATAGCCCTTGGAACAAAACAAAAAAGTTATTTCCATCATTTACAGGTGAAGAAAAAGAGAGATAAAGATAATTATGAAATTGATATTCCAATCCACCTGAGCATGTTTTGCAGCAACCATGGCTGGAATGCCTACAATGAGAACTTGCCATGTGACAGAAGCCATCATTGCAAACGTTGTCAGCAGTTCAATGACAGCACAGACAGTAAAGTTAATGCAGAAAGGTATGTCAAAATCCAAAATACTTAAATCTGATGAACCCTGCAAAATTAGAAATACTGAATGAATTCTGAAAATAAGTACTGTAATACACCCACAGCGAAAGTGAGGAGGTGATGTTAAGGATTGGATGTACTTACCCTTGTCAAAATCCGCCCAACGGGGGTTGAGTCAAAGAACAGCATGGGAGCCTTAAAGATAGCATCAGTGAAACCAGAGAAAAAGGCTCTAGAAGCTTTTAGTCCCATATGGACTGCAAAGCATGTCCTTAGATACACAAAGACAGCACTAAGTGTTGAAATTGCAGTATAAACACCAATCAGCATGCCAATGGTTATATTAGGAATTTGAATTGCTAGAGCTAACCAATAAGTTGCAACAGCCTGAAGACCAATAAAACAAAATTGTGCTATTACCCCTAAGCACAGAAGAAGAGTTACTTTAGAAACAATAATATAATCCCAGAAGGGCTTCCATCCATCATCACCAATCTCTCTCTCTTCTTCTTTGGTTAGTTGCACCCCCGGTACACTCTTCAAAGAAATATCCCCTCCACTGTTCTTTCCAGTGACGTAAGTCCTGTGAGACTCCTCTAGCTGAATCATATCTTCTTGGCTTTGATAATTTGAAGGTCCTAATGTCGTTACTGCATCTCTGTGAGCATTCACAAGCTGCTCAAATGCTGTTCCAGCTGTCAAAAGACTCTCATAGCTTCCAGATTGAGTAATTTGTCCATCTTGCATTACCTGGAAAGGAAATGATATGTGAAAAGACATGTGTTATGTTACCAAATACTCACTGGGGGATCATAAATAACACGTTTAAAACTTAACCACAAATAAAATTGGAATGTGTACTAATAATAACATACCAAAATATTATCAACTTCTGGGAGGAATTCAACTTGATGAGTCACCAGAATTACAGTTTTCTTCGCTAGAGCACCCATGACACAGTCCTGCAAAAGTCATTCAAATTGAGTAAACAGTTCCTATACACACAACATGACTAAATTTTCTTATTGTACTTCATAAAACCCTTGAATTTGTTTTTTTTACATGAAATAGAATTGCAGCCGTATGTGCATCCACTGCACTAAAGGGGTCATCAAGGAGATAGATATCAGCATCACTATAGACAGCTCGCGCCAGCTGAATCCGCTGCTTCTGTCCTCCACTCAAGTTAATCCCCCTCTGGCCTATTTCAGTAAGATCACCACGTTCAAAACTATTAATGTCCTTATCCAAAGCACAAGCATTTATGGTCTTCTCATATTTGTTCTTGTCCATTGGTTTCCCATAAAGTATGTTATCAAGAACCGTCCCACTTTGTATCCAAGAAGTCTGAGAAACATAGGCCATAGTTCCAAATGCATCAACCTGCTTGCAAGCAATAAAAAAGTAAGCAACTGAAATTTTTGGAAAAAACTTGGTGCATGATAGATAGTATATATTTTCATCTGTTTTTAAACTCACAGTTCCTGAAATTTTTGGCATCTCTCCAAGTACAGCATATAACAGTGATGATTTTCCAGCTCCAACTGGTCCACAAACTGCAACTTTCTGCTCCCTTTGCACTTCTAAATTCACATCTCTCAGAGTTGGAACTGTTGATTCAGGATACCAGCTGAAAATGCCTCTTTCAATTCTTAAGCTTTCATCTGATTTCTGTGATGTTAAGTTCCTTATTTGATCATCATTCAGCTCGTCATCGACCAAGAAGGCATTTAGCCGGTCCAATGAGACCTGGACTTGGATCATTACTGAAAGAGCCTCTGGTATCATTTTGACAGGTTCTCCGATGCTCCTTAATGAAGCTAAAACTGTGAATATTGTACTTGCATTTAGAGGGACACTTTGGAAAAGGATGCATCCCATAAAGATAACTGAAGAGATGATGGTAGGTGACATCCAATATAGTAAATTGCAATAAACTTTTTTAAATTGCGACTCAGCCAACCATTTGAGTTCACGGTCACGAAGGGAACCAACCAAACTTTTGAACTTCTCTTCCCAGGATTGTAACTTAATGATTTTCATGCTGTTCAGGATCTCAGAAGTGGCTCTCAGTCGCTCATCTTGAGCTATCATGAACTGGGACTGAAACTTTTGAATTGCCTTTGCAAATGGTACATTCAGGAGACCACAAATGATGAGAGGAATCAAACCAGGAAGAGCACCAAGACCTACCACCCCAAAAAGAACACCAACAGAGAGGAATAGTTGCAGTGCATAGCTCCATGTTGAATGGAACCACCATGGGAACTCTCCCATTCGATAGGCATCGACTGCTATATAATTTACAATCTCCCCAGCTGAGTGCCTTCTCCTTCCCAAACTAGAAAGTTTCAGCTGCTTTTGATAGATTGCCGCTATCAAACCTGACCTCATCTTCATTCCAGACCTCCTTGAATCAAAAAACCAATGTCTCTGGCTCAAACACTCAACCAACTTGGTAAGAATTAGGCACCCCACTATAGTGATGCCTTCAGAGAGACTTTCCTTGTCACTATTTGAATAATTTACAAAAGCATATAGTATAAGAGGAGATACTACAACTGAAATGGTCCTGAGGAATGCACAAAAGGCTATCCATATGTTTTCTTTCATGTAAACTTTTGCTATCGCTCGGAGAGCCAGGTTTCCTGTACTGCTTGAGCTCTTCTCCCTTGACAGTGAATCCCATGCATGAGCAAACTTCTGGTATGCCAAATTTGCTTCATCTTCTGAAACCAGAGAAGGTATGTCTTCAAGAGCTAATGTTTTTGAGGAACCCAAGTTTAGTAAAGGATTAATCCAAGAAAATGTCAATTTGCTAAGGAAGCTGGCATTATCTAGATCTGTTTTCTGGCTCTTTCTAGCAGACTTTGTAGCTATTAAAGGTTCGGATAGGCTGTTAACTTGGGTATGTTGATAAACAAAGTGACTGAGGTTTCTAAAAGCACACAAGAGAAGTAAAAAGTTCACTAGCCATGACAGTATGTCAAAAAGGTGAATGTCATGGGTTCTTAAAAACATTTCGATGTTTAGAGCCGAGACCAATGAGAAGGAGGACACCCACCAAACAGAGTTTAGAACTTTGATCCATTTAGACCTTTGAACAAGCAAGGAAACTGTGAATGAAATCCAAATTAGTCCTTGGACAAAGTAATCCAACCAGCCAAAGTGATTGGATTCAACACTTTGGGCTATTAGATCCCATAAACCGGCAGCAAAATATGCAATGCTGGTAAGAGCGCAACAGATTGAAACAAGTACAGAGAATTGGTCCCTTCTGTTGGGATCATTACCTATTATATGATGTTTTCTTATGAAATCTATAAGCATAAATAGGCAAAAAAGAAAGGCGAAGAGCAGATTTACGACGTTAATGATAGTTGTTTGAGTGCAGTAAGAACCCAAGTCAAATTCTCCATCACACATCCGTGAGAAAGTACTCCCTACAATAAATCCATTGGATGGAAGAACATATCAGAATATACATCATATAAGCTATAACTGCATGTTAAACAATGGAAAGTGGAAAACATAAGTAAATGTGAAAAAGTGCATGAAATGCATGCAATTGTGTATGTAAATAGAAAGGAGGCAAAGATATAAAGCCATACTGATGAAGTTTTTCCAATACCAAGAAATCTAATTTCACTTCAATATGGAAACATAAAATTTTATTAGCCAATTCACCATATCATAAACCATATAAACACAAGAAACTAAGAGATAAATAAAAATAAATAAATAAGTCATATGGGTTACTTACCAAATGAACTCCTCAAAGAAGCCATAGATTTGTAGCAACTTAATTTGTTTCTCTGCAGTACCCCAAACTACATGGGAGGAGCAAAAATCTCAATACAATTTCATTGGAAGGAACAAGTACCCCCTTAAGTTTCTCTCTCATAATCACCAAAACAAGCCTCTTTAGAATCCGTAGAGAGCCCTCACATCAGCATCTTGTTTCATTTCCTTTGTTTGATTGTATGGACAGGTTTGAGGTGCAATTTTTTGTCTTGCATTACTATTTTAAAGAATGTTTTCAGACTTTTGCTTGTCTCTGCAATTCACATGATCATATATTTCAGGCATAGTAAAAGTGCATTTCTTTATTTAGTCCCACTTGATTGCACAATCCAAGTTTATTCTATTTTTAATTTTTCAATAATTTATTAAGTTTTAGATACCTACTAGTACTGGACACGTAATGTAAGAACAACAACAAAAACAAATTTCCACCCCTTTTTTTTCATATTTTTAACCAAACACTAATGATCAATCCACTCTCAAATATTCCCAAGTTACCAACAACCAACGTCACTGAGAAACCAATAGCAATTTGATTCTTTAGAATACATGAAAGGAAGAAAAACTTTAGTGCGGACATCCGTTATGCATGGTAGTAGTACTAGTAGAGTCAAGTTAAAAGATGACAATGACATGCGTCTCGAAGTTGCGTATTGAAATGGACTCTGCGACTGCAGTCATACTTCTCCAAAAACCTTCTCTCTTTGTACTACATCCAATGGCATCTTTGTTGTTCAGTTGCTATGCTCTTATAGGGAGAAAAACAAGGTGGCTGACTGTTTAGCGAAAGGAAGCTCTCGAATTTGCGTATTGAAATGGACTCTGCGACTGCAGTCATACTTCTCCAAAAATCTTCTCTCTTTGTTCTACATCCAATGGCATCTTTGTTGTCCAGTTGCTATGCTCTTATAAGGAGAAAAACAGGGTGGCTGACTGTTTAGCGAAAGAAAGCTATAATTTTGATTTGGGGTTCTTTGTGCTTGATGAGATTCCTAGCCGGATTGAGACTACCTTTGATGATGATTTGTTAAGAGTTCCTAGAACTTGTACGATCTCTGGCATTTAGTTTTTTGTGTGTTTAGGGGTTAATCCCCCCATTTCACCAAAAAATAAATAAGTTTTTTGTGTGTTTAGGGGTTAATCCCCCCATTTCACCATAAAATAAATAAATATGACATGCGTCTAAATTCAATTATCAATTTTTATTTCTTAAACACGTGTCATCTCTTCACTAAAATGTAACATAAAGAAGAATTGCAATCCAAACAGAAATTTGATAATTGCATCAAGAAATCACTTGAGCATTACTTGTTCTTTTCTTTGAGTTTAGTTTTTTATTTTACTTAAACTAAATATGTGGAATAATTGGTATTTGGTTTCTTAATGTTTTAGATCTTTGGGCTTTTCTAAAATTTTGGACTATTTATAAGTCCACTATTTAGACCCAAAACTCTTTTCAATTTCTGGGTCCAAACTTCCAAGCTATGTGGGCTTTTCTTTTTCTTTTTCTTTTTTCTGTGTGACATTTAATATGAAACAACAAAGGAGAAGTGGGACACAACAATGCTGCAAATTTGGTTCATCCATGTCTGCATGTGCTCTCTATCAAGTTTTTGAATTAATAAGACAAAACTATATATATTAATTGAATATTTAAAATTAAGGGGTGAAAAAAGAGCATCCCTGATTCCCTGGCATGCATGCTATAAAAATTCAGAAAAAATAAAGGACTCATCAGGACTGCAATCAGAAATTTCTGCAAACATCTTGCAATCATAATAAACAGACAAGCTCCTATATCTTTTTCTTCTTTTTTTCTGCTGAAGCTTCCATTTCAAGAGGCTGCAGGGGCAAATATTTGGAAGGCCATGGCCATGGCCCAATCATTCATCAAGCTATTGCATGGAATCATTGAGCTCTGAATGAAAACACAAACTAAGCTGCAAATGGTGCACTTTGCAGAAGCCGTGGAGCCCCCCAACGCCCCGACAAAGAAATTTTGCTTTTCCAATTGCTTCCCAAACATTTTGTATAATTTATATGAATAAAAACACAAATTTTGCAAAGTACCCACTGGTATAGTGGTTTGGAGCAATTGCTCTTCCAGAAAACGTCTTATGTTCGAGTTCTAACATCGGTGTAGTGTGTGAGTTTAGTATACTACTGCCCCTCCTCAAAAAAAACACAAAATGTTCAATCCATGAGGACCTTTGCATAATAATTGAGGATGATAGGTTACATATGCATAATGCTAGGGTGGATCTTTGGATCTTTGAGTTGTCTTCTACAAAATTTCACTGGTGAAACTTTTATCATATATTTGGTGGGTTGTGAGAAAAATTGATTGAACATGCATGAAAAATCCTTTTTTTTTTTTTTTTGTTTGGCATTTTGGTGATGTACCTGCATAGCATGTGCCTAGCAAGATGAGGGCCATTATTGAGATAATAAAACATGAATTGGGCATGTAGGGCATACTTCTTTTATGGAAGGAAAATAACCATTGATGCCTTCTTCTGCCACCACAGTACTTTAACTTCACCTAGCAATTTCTTAGCTATTCTTATCCCTTTTTCTTTTTCTTTTTGTCGTTTTATTATTATTGTTTATTTTTGCATAGGAAGTTAGGACCGGTAATAGCAAGGTTGATCAAAATATATATTTCCAATTTAAGCAATTTAATACAAATAGTAAATAATCAACGGGGTCTAGCCCGGTGAAAAAAGTATTAATTTGCATACTAGTGGTCTCAGATTCGAACTCTTATGTCATTTCCTTGTAATTTAGACTATCATTTATATTTAAAAATACAAATAGTAAATAAGCTTTTGGGGGTGAGAGCTTGTATACCATAAACTGAATTAGGATTTTGCTAACTTTTGGTCTCTCTCTGAATTTTAGGACCAGGACCACTATTAATTTGGACTTCCCCCTCAGTCATTCAGAGCATTTCTTTGAAGACTTGGTCAGATTGTTCTTCCTTGTTTTTTTTGGGGACCATTTACAGTCCTCAATGTAAAAAATGGAAAGAAAAAAAAACTCCCTGAATACATTATTTTTGTAGTAATTTATGGGTGTGCCCATCACACAGCCGTATTGTTTTATCAATCTACTCATGTTATAAAACTTGTACTATTTATTCTTAGCATACTCTAAATACATGACATATTAATCGTGTACCTATATTATAACATGTTAATTAATAACATTACGTAACAGTGCGATCGTAACACTGTAAGTGACAATGTCACTATTAAAAAAACGCCATTGCAGGCTAGCTTTAATGACATCTTAGCTTTACATAGGAAGGATGAAACAAGTTCAACGCGAACAACATGTTTATAAATAAATAAAAATAGTTGGACAATTTGCGTCACATTATCTTTTGCTTAAAAACTCAGCAAGCATCAGCATCGAAGAAGAGACTCTGAATAAAAACAAGACAAATATTATTATTCAAAGGAAACAATGTTGTTATTTTGGAAAACAATATCAAATTCCCAGGTTCCATGCAGAGGGCCTTCAGATTCAGCATCGTACGAACTGCATTGGCCATGGCTGAGCTGTAGGTGTAGCTTTATAGACAAGAAAGGCCCAGCAGCATTTAATGTCCTTATATAATAATAATAATAATAACTATTATTTTAATACCAAATCACCACTTGACTCAACGTGTCAATTGTCCTTAATTATACTTATTTTTATTAATTTTCAATTAGTGCCTTGATTTTTTTTTGGTCGAAAATGGAATTCAATAGAAACCCACAAAAGGGGAGAGGCAGAACAACAAACAGAGGCGGGAAAACCCAGCCAGACCAAACATAAATAAAGAAGGACAAAGGACAATCTAGTACCGAGCAGCAGTCTAGCAAACATACCAAAGTCCCACGAATACTCCCCACACACCTAACTAATGAAAGCTGGGGGGGCTAGGAAGGCCATCCGAAACCAAAACCCGAACAAGAGACGGTGGTGGCCGGTTGGCCCAATACGTTGAAACCACCGCTCGAATACCAATCTTAGCCGCCGCATGGGCCGCTTGATTCAAACCACGAGGGACCCATTTCCATTCAACTTCCTCCAATCTAGACATAGCGCGTCTTATTTGAAGAATGAGAGGGAATATACCCCATGCACAATTTCTCATACCTCCTTTGATCCCATCTCTAATCTTATTCAAATTCGAACACACTTTTCATTGCAGTTGAGCTAGGGATCTAGGTTGTGAGTATCAATTTATTCTACACGTTTAACTAGTTTTTAAATAGGATAGATTTTGATCAAGCCCGTTCCATACGGCGCTAGCTACTTTCTCTTTTTGCCTTCTCTCATACCTATGATGTTATGTTGTCTTATAATCAAACCAAATTAAAGGATGAGAACGGAATGTAGAATGGGAAGGTACAAATGAAAAGGTAGTCGGTATTCTACTTTATGAGTTAGGTCAGTTGGCCAAATCAGTGTGCTCGTATCCTCACAAATGATTGAAATTGACTACATTTTACTGACTCTCCATGCTTATTGTTCTTTCTCATCCAATTGAACTATTTTATAGATAAAAATCTACCAAAACAAGTTGTATAACGTTTTTGACAGTTTGATTGGATGCTCTAGTTCTATCACAATTAGAAATTAAAATAAAACTAACAACTATAAAAAAAACAAACAACTACATTGGCAAGCCAACATTAATTATTAACTTATGGTAAAACGAAATTGACTACATTTTACTGTCAACCCATGCTTATATACAACAAGGTTAAAACATATTCTCATCCAATTCAATTGAATTATTTAACATATATATACGTAAATTCTCATACAAACAAGGATGGACCGAGGATTTTAACATAGAGTGGGCTAAATTTACCTAACGTACAAACATACTTAAAAGATTGAAAACTCAACAGTATAAGTGAATCATTTATAACAAAAAAATACACCTAGCTATGAGTGAAAGATTCGCTTCAACTGAACAAAAAACTTCATTACCAATGAGTGTTAAGGAGGAATTTTTATTTTTATTTTTCTTGAGTGGGTTATTTGGTAGAAGAGAGAGAATAGGTTAGAAAAGGGTATAATTGAGTTTTGCTTTTAAAAATATATTTTGAATTGGTGATGTGATGTGGTATATGTATTTTGGGCTGAAAAAAATTAAAAATTGCCTAGGCTAGCCTATAGCCCAGGTTAATACCTTCTATGGTCCGTCTCAGTATACGAATATTATTACCGTGCTGACATCATGTATTTCCTACTTACCTTTATGTTTACAATGATATCCACACAGTAATAATATATTAACATCCGGATGAGAGAATATATATAAATATTTGAAAAGAGCCAGCAAAACGAGTAGTTTTCAGCATCTGATATGAATGGTCCCGTTTCCATTTGGTTATCATCAGAAAAACAGAAAATATCCCAGCATTACAAAATGGTCCCGTTTTCACAGAAAACAATGCATTTCAAATTTTTTTAAAAAAACCCTATCCCAATACGATCTTTAACTTGTTCTATCTTTTGGCAATTAGATAAGTATAAGGTATACGCATTATTAATTCATTCGTGTCGTGGAACTTGACAACTTGTGAGATTGAGGGTCTTTGTCCCTACTCCCTCTTCACTTGTCATAAGATTCTGAGAAAGAAAACAAAAACACCTTTTGGACGTACGTGCATGGCTACATGTTCATAATTATCTTAGTCTAATCGCTTCATAATTTAACTCCTAATTGCTTTGAATAGTTAAATATTAGGCAGGCAATCCATCCATCGCTTTAGAATTGCGTGCAAAGCGTTCTTGAATTGAATTAAAATTATGTAGCACGCTCTTGTCAGATTCTTGTTTCTGTGTGTTTCTTGGGTGTATTGATGGTTGTGTCTCATCTCATATATATATTCAACTTGATCAATCTCATCGTCTTCGTTAATTACTTCTTAATGTTACTTATTGGATTGGTTATCAAAAGGTAAGAATTTCATTAATACGAAGCATTGGTTACGACAAGATCACTCTCAATACAATCACTTAACCAAATAGAACCCTCTTCCAACAAATAAAACAAGCTTCGCTCTTGTAATGTATAATGAGTCGGTACATGTATTGTTATTTTGCAACGACGAGGTTGAAAATAAATTTCTGTAATGAATATGTCGGAACTACCCTAACAAAACTAATTATGTAACTTGACATATTCGATAATCAAGTCATCATCAGCAAGTTACATTTCTAACAAATTGCCATAAAAAAAATAAAAGAATGTGCAAACGCATGTCGTTAAACAAATATTTAGTCACTGCCCAAAGAGATTAAATTAAAATTAATAATCAGCTGTTTTGGTCTGTTTTGGTCTATATTCGACAGGATCCGCGATACGTGGCACCAGATGCCAAGGACGTGCACACGTCAGCCGCCAAGAACGACGTCGTTAGGTCACCGTCTCATGCATGCATTGGGCCATGCTAACGTGCACCGCGAGCGAGGACCCTCTCGTGCGTGCATCGAGAAACGGCCCCGTGTGCGACATGATTGCAATTCACGTATGAATCGACGGGTCATCACAAGCGGTGTTTTACCCATTGGCGGTGATTGGTTACGGCTAGTGGGGCCCATGTGTGCCTGTTTCGGATTGGATGTTATGTGGGGCCCGCGGTGGCCCAGTACATTAACTCTCAGCTCATGTTATTGAGAGGGAGAGAGAGAGGTGGACCGTGGATGTGGGTGAGGTGCATTTATGGTAAAGTTCAAAAATTTAAAGGATTTGGACAACAAGGGGCAGGGATTTGGATCTTATTTACAGTCATGTACGGTATTCCTTCACAAAAACCAACCCTGCATTTCATACACACATAACGTGACATGACTATGGTGTGTTGTTACACATATAACGTGACATGACTATGGTGTGTTGTTTGTATCAATGTTTTTTTTTTTGGAAAAAAAGAAGCAATTATTGGTGAACTATAACAAAGTATAAAGCAGTCATAATGTCGAATATAGATATAATATCTTCAGTAACCAAACACAACATGCTGATTTGATTTGGAGATAATTATATCTAAACTAAAAAAATACTTAAATTCATAATCCAGTGCTTGAAACACATGTACTTAGACTACAATTAGACATGTAAACAAATCGAATTCATATCGGATATACCTCAATCCAAGTTTGAATGAATTTATAATCGGATTATTGGATTCAAATCGTATTTAGACTATCAGATTGCACCTATCAATCCATATCCATTACGCATCAAATTCAGATCACATTAGATTATTATCGGATTTATTTTGAGATGTACAAAATGTTAGTATGAAAATTGTATTGTCATTTCCTAGACTCTAGCATAGGTTGGGAGTTAGTGTGTAAATATTGTTTACTTGTAGCTTTGGCGCAACACGTTCAATCCCAGGTTTCTGAAGTGTGACTTGATTGATATGAGGAAACTGTTTTCAGGTAAATTATGACATAATCATGCATTCTTTATAGGATTCCTAGTTGGAGTTATTTTCACTCAAGTATTTTTTTTAATCTTTATTTTTAATAGGATTAGATTTTATCTCTTGAAATTACTTTCCTAATTAGACTCTATTTTGATTTAAGTTAAAATATTATTTTTCATCATTGACTTGAAAAGCACATTTTATTAATACCAAATTGGTCTCTTTGATAAAGATTGTTATCTTGAATAACAATTCTTGCATAAGTTGACGAATTGAATTGTATTAGTGGTCTCCATGTTTTTTGACGTTTTTTTTATCTTGTGTCCATATTGAATCACAACTAATAGTCATAGTTGAATAGGTTTAATGTGAGTTCATATTGCATCAGGTTTTGGAGTCTTAGTTGAATAGGTTTGAGAGTCATTGGTGCATAGGAAGTGTGGTCCGTGGGTTTCTCTCTTGAGAGAGAAAACTTGTCTTCAATAAAAGGTTGGGTTTTTCCTTTTCAAGTGGTGTAGAGCTTTCAATGTATTTTGGTTTTTCAACATATTGAATTTTCAAGTAAAAGCCCCTGTGCATATTTTTTCATATAAGTCACCAAGTGTTACATGTTTACTTGGTGATTTATCAAACACTTTCATTATTCATACTGCATTCATATGCATGTCGGTGACTCATATGGTTGAGGGCACCAAGACCATGGTGGCGGTTTTCCTCCAGCGAGCTTGATGCAATCGTGACCAATATTGCGTTTAATATAAGGAGTGTCGAAGATCATCCCATGACAGAAGTTGAGTTACGAAGAAGTCGGTAAACATTATCTAGAATGTGTCTAGGATAAGTGTGCGATACTTCTTATAATCATCGTTCTATAATGGATTTGTGTTTGACTGAGGAGTCCCGTGGATTTTCCCCAGAGGTGGGGTTTTACCACGTAAAATAATTCTCTCTGTATTCTTTTATTTTATTCCCAGCACGTTTCAGGATTGATAAGCCATATCAATCTTGCTACCGAAGTTTATTTTTGTTTACTTGATTATAATGTTGAATTGGCCTATTCACCCCCCTCTAGGCATTTTTAGTCATCCTACAGGTATTTTCACAAAACATCAAAATGTCATTAGTACCCTCGTTATTTTATTGTATTTATCTACTTTTATATCAAATTTTGATATTTTATCATAAAAATTAGTTTTAAGTGTATTATTAGTGCGTATAAAATTAAAATTACTAATTTACACATATAAAATACTAATATAAAGCATAAAAAACTAAATTATACTTCATAGTAAGTCGTATCCGATTATTATCGGATCAAATATACTATAATCAATATCCAGATTAATTTATAATCAGATTACCAGATTCATATTGTAATCGTAATATTGGATTGAAAAGTCCAACCCATCTCCTATTCAAATAAAAATCCAATCCATTAATATGAGAAAGAAAATAAAGTGGTATTTCCTGGTTACTTTACAAACAAGTGAAAGAAATCTTCAATTTCTCATCTTTTAAAAAAAGAAATGAGAAATTATTTTCCATCAAATCCTTTCCGTGAACCAAACAGGCCTTGGAGTCCAAAAAAATCTTTTCATTTATGAAGTTGATATCGAATGAAGCTATAAATGTGTGAACTTAAATCTTAGACCAAAATTGAAGGACACTATCCAATTAGGTTTAGTAATTAGTACAATGGCATTTGAACAATCCGCATTATTCATAGCTCAATAATGACAATAATAAAGTTTAGGACATTGAAATCAGAACTTTTCGGCTACTGAAATAAATCATCAATCAGATTTCCTTTTCTCTTTTTATAATCTTACTCACTTCCCTTCAATAACCTTTAATTTAAACAAATTTCCTTTATTATCCTTTAATTCAAACAAAAAGGGCAAAAAAAAACACGCAGATCAAATTACACGGGTCCCACATTTTTGAATCAAAATTAACTGTCCTTAATTAAACTCTGTCATAGGTGTGCGCGCCGTTTGAAGAGCAGCCAAACGTGAGCTTTTAATGGTTTTTTCTCTCTCTGGGCTGGCCGGCCCACACAAACGCAATACGACGCCGTAAATCGCATCTCTTGCTAGCACAGAAATTAATAATATAAAGGGTCGATTTCAGTAATAAAGTTAAGAAGCAGGGGCATTTTGACAGCTCGATCCTCGACGGCGATCCATCGGTCTCTGACTCTCTGACTTGCGGAGACAGAGAGGTCCTCTCATCGTCTCTTTTCTCTCTCTCTCTCTCTGTTTGTGTCTTTGAGTGTTTTTTGTTTCTGTTTGTACAACATTGTAGCAAAAATTTGTATTCACTCTCTCTCTCTCTCTCTCTCCTCTTCTCTCTGCAGTCTCTGTCTGTTATTGGTTTTGATCCCATCTTCACTTTTATTACACCTTCACAGAAGGTTCCTGCTTATCATTAATGTGAAATTTATCTCTTCTATCGCTCACTCTCGAGAAACCCTAAAAGAGTTTTTGGCGCTCTTCTCTCGTTTTCAATTCCCATTTTTACTCTGTTTTTCCGCTTTTCTTTTACTTTTCTGGCGCGTCTTGCATTGCGTGCTCTTTGATGTGAAAGAAGAACAAAACCCAACGAAGCAAGTGTTAGATTTGGTAATGGTTTTTGCTTCTGGGTTTAAGCTTAACGAACCCTTTTGGGGTTTAAGTACAAATTTCATATATGTTTGTAGAATAGATATGTTGTCGTTTATAGAAGCAGCTCTGCTTTTGAAGATTTACTAGCTTTTTTGATGGTTTTCACGTGGTGGGGCTCAAGTGGGGTTGTTTGTAAAATGCCGTATTTCCTTCCAGTTGATTATTGTTGTTAATGGGGCTTTCTCACATCTTTTTATTGTTTCGGTTCTTCTGATTTTTAGGTGGTGCGTTGTGGAAGATTTTAAGCATATAGTATTTGGGTTTAATATATTGATGGTTAGCTGGTATTAATTTAATATATTATACTTTGGTTTTGTTCATATTTGTTTGATTGCTGAGAAAACTGAGGAAAACAATAGAAGTTTTTTGGATCAGGACGTTAGTTTATGTTTTGTTTTCCTTCATTTTCACTCCAATCCAATCTATTTGGTTTCCCTTTTTTTTTAAATTAAAAAAAAAATTCAACTCTGACGATTATCAGATTTGGTCTCCAACATTTTGCAGGTCCAGTCTTGCTTGTGTGTTGCAAAGACGATTTGATTTTGAGGCTTTTTAGAGATTGGGGGTGTCTGATATGGGAGCCTCACAACCTCTACTACCTCTTTGGTCACGTTGGTGATTTGATTGTTCTTAGTGGGCACATCATCCTGTGGAATCTGAAGGTCTGAAGCTCTCTGAGGCATTGATTTGGCCACTTTTACCTTTTGCGCTATTTGTTTCACCATTTTGACCAGTTGATTTGAAGGATCGAAAGCAGTGATACTATACGTCTGTCGTTTTTGCATATTCTGCTTGATTCTCCTTCTTGCTAGGCGCCAGAACTCGTAAAATATAGCACAGTTTTTTTTTAAAATAATCAGAGAACCAATATCTTGCTTTCAGAGCCAAAAGGGTATTTAGAACTAGAAAGCTATCACCTCCAATCTGGGAGTTTTCATCCAAGATTTCACTGCCTGAGAGTGACCAAAAGCTAGAGAAAGTGAGGACCCCAAGTGGAGTTCTGAATTTGATTCTTGGGAAGTTTAGGTGAATTGGTAATAAGGGTCTTGTCAATTGATGCTCTGCTGCAGCTAGGCTGCTAGAGAGAATGGTTTGCATGTCGGGTAGTACATGTTTCGGAATCTAGAACAGTGGGGGCAAAGTAAAACTAGTTAGGGAAATATTCTTTCGGTTTTGTTTCTTTGCATATGGCCTTGATGGCATTTGAGTATTGAAAGTCTTAAGCAAGGTGGTTTGCAACAATTGTGTGATGCAGAATTTGGTAATGAGTCGAGAACAGAAGCGAGTGAGGCAAGAGAAAGGCTCCGATGACGCCGAGAAGGTTGTCGTGGCTGTTAAGGCGTCCAAGGAAATTCCCAAGACTGCTCTGGTGTGGGCCTTGACTCATGTTGTTCAACCTGGAGATTGCATAACACTGCTTGTGGTTGTCCCCTCTCAGAGTTCTGGTATCTTTACTTTGCCTCTAGTAGATTTTTGCCCATCTTCACTGATGACAGAATGTTGGTGTGTTTTACTTTATGATCGGTTAAGTTTTAATGTGTTCTGGATTGTTGAGGTTGGATGTATGTTTCTAATTAAGATTCATTTTACTTCGTAGTGGTCATGTGAGTCTTGGTCCTCATCGACTCTGTCACTACAGCTTACACTGTAATTTGAATTTATTTGAGTGAATGATGGCCGTTTATGGATGTTTGGTTGTTTTATTCAAATTAAACACTCTGTTGTTTAATGCGACAACACACTTGCACTCAAGTTTTAGTACACAAATTGTGAAGCTGAACCTTAGTCTTTAAGCTCTAAATCCAGCATCTCTTTCCATTTTCACAATTTTTTTTACTTGTTGAAAATTTTGACACTGACAACCAAGTCATATCCTCCTATTTTCAGGTAGAAAACTTTGGGGCTTCCCAAGATTTGCAGGGGACTGTGCCAATGGTAACCGGAAGTCTCATTCAGGAACAACCTCAGAGCTCAAGTGTGATATTTCAGATTCCTGCTCTCAGATGATCCTTCAGCTGCATGAAGTTTATGATCCAAATAAGGTAAGTGCATCGATACCTGTTCTTATTCATAATACTCATTTCCATGTCTGTTGATGCCTTGTTTGACGCTATGTTGCAGATAAATGTCAAGATAAAGATTATTTCTGGCTCACCTTCTGGTTCTGTGGCTGCAGAGGCCAAGAAAGCTCAAGCCAGTTGGGTTATTTTAGACAAGTAATGCTTCCTTTACTCAAACAGGCTTGTTGTTTATAACTCCATATGAATAGGAAGATACGAAGTAGCATGTAGTCTTTCCATATTATCGTCTTTGATTTCTTAATTAGAGACATGATCTTGCTTTGAAATTACATGCCGTTGTCTAAATCTTGATGGGTTTGTGATTTTTACAGGCATCTTAAACATGAGGAAAAACACTGCATGGAAGAGCTGCAGTGCAACATCGTGATTATGAAGCGTTCCCAGCCAAAAGTTCTTCGCTTGAATTTGAATGGATCTTCTAAGAAGGAACCTGAATTGGCTCGTTCCTTGCCTTCTCAGCTTGATGAAGGGACTGATAAACATCCCAAGAAGAAAAATGACTCTTTGAACTCCATTCGAGGGCCGGTTGTGACTCCAACTAGTAGTCCAGAGCTAGGGACTCCATTTACAGCCACCGAGGCTGGAACTTCATCGGTGTCAAGTTCAGATCCAGGAACTTCACCATTTTTCGTTTCAGAAATAAATGGAGACATGAAGAAAGAGGAATCATTAGTTAGTAAAGAAAACCAGGTTCTTGATGACAGTAGTTCAGACACAGACAGTGAAAACTTATCAACATCTTCAGCAAGTATGAGGTTCCAACCATGGGTAGCAGAATTTCTTAATTCTCATCGTCCATCCTCACAACACATGGAAGAAAGCTCACACAGAACTAATGATAATTCTAAAGCATCCACTACCAAAGCTTTTCTAGAGAAATTTTCGAAACTCAATAGAGATGCTGGAATTGGAATGCCAAATTACAGAGCTGACATGGAGTTCAGTGGAAATCTGAGAGAAGCAATTTCTCTGTCTAGAAATGCTCCTCCAGGCCCTCCTCCATTGTGTTCAATATGTCAACACAAGGCGCCTGTGTTTGGAAAACCTCCAAGGTGGTTCAGCTATGCGGAGCTGGAGCTTGCTACTGGAGGATTTTCTCAAGCCAATTTTTTGGCTGAAGGTGGGTTTGGCTCTGTTCATAGAGGGGTGCTACCAGATGGCCAAGCTGTTGCTGTCAAGCAACACAAATTGGCTAGTTCTCAGGGGGATCAAGAGTTTTGTTCCGAAGTAGAAGTCCTGAGCTGTGCTCAGCACCGAAATGTTGTCATGTTGATTGGCTTCTGTATTGAGGACAAACGAAGATTGCTGGTCTATGAATATATTTGCAATGGGTCATTAGATTCTCATCTATACAGTAATAATTCTTTTTCTGACAACAGTAAGCTTATTCTGTATTGATTCATACTTGCTGTTAACTTTTGGCTGGAAACTATGTTGAGGACTCACAATGGTTCTGGGTCTGTTTCAGGGCGACATCGTGAGCCTTTAGAATGGTCTGCACGGCAAAAGATCGCTGTGGGAGCAGCTCGAGGACTGCGATATCTTCATGAAGAATGCAGGGTGGGTTGCATTGTGCACCGTGACATGCGGCCAAACAACATCCTCATCACCCATGATTTTGAGCCACTGGTATTACAACCTTTTAGTCCTGCATTCAGATGCATAAATTGTGTATTTCCCTAGTTAATGTAGTAGATAAACATATTTTTAAATTTACCACTTTTTGTGCAAGGTTGGGGATTTTGGCCTTGCAAGGTGGCAACCTGATGGGGACACAGGCGTGGACACAAGAGTTATTGGAACATTTGGGTAAATGTTAAATAACAGCCTTTACTTATACCATTTAACCTTCCATCCAGTTATGTTATATGCTGCAGTGCTGTCCAATTATCTGATAAGTTGCCTTCTGGTGCCAGATATTTGGCTCCTGAATATGCTCAAAGTGGTCAAATCACAGAAAAGGCTGATGTTTATTCCTTTGGGGTGGTGTTGGTGGAACTTGTTACTGGGCGAAAAGCTGTGGACCTTAACCGGCCTAAGGGGCAGCAATGCCTCACAGAATGGGTATGATTAAGCAAGTTCTGACTATATGTATGTTTACCAATTATTGGCCTTCTAGTTTCAGTGTGAGACTTTTCATATCTAAATAAAATTGTCCTGAACATAAAAAACTTTGGTATTGCAATAATACTGATTAATGAGATTATTGAGGGTTTCTCGTTTAGTCCTTCTAGGCTGTTGCCCTATTTTATTGCTTATAACTTACAACTTTCTATTTAATACAGGCACGCCCATTATTGGAAGAATACGCCATTGATGAACTGATTGACCCAAGACTTGACAACTTCTATTCGGAACAAGAGGTTTATTGCATGCTGCATGCTGCCTCTCTATGCATTCGGCGGGATCCTCAATCTAGGCCGCGCATGTCACAGGTAAAGAGCAACTTCTGAAATGAAGACAACCCAACTTGTCGTAATAGACACTAGACTTATGTTAAACATAAACACTAGAGCCCAATTTGGGTATAATCAGACCGTTACTCTTTTTCAGACTTGTAAGTGAAGAAAGCTCATAGACAATTCCTAAAATACATAAAATTGTGTAGTCAAGGTAAACTTAAAATCTGGTACAACGAAGTAAGATAACAATTGAAATGGTGTTTATATTGTGAAGGGATTCCCAATATTCAGAAGCTTTGGCAAGTCTTAAAATATGTCTCCTGTTTGGGTACTCGTTTTAGTAATATCTGGTGCTACTTATCTCTACCTTTATCGGCAACTTATCTCGTCTGTTCGCCATGTGTTTGTTTCATGTTCTAGGTTTTGCGTATGCTAGAAGGTGACATGGTAATGGACACAAATTACGCATCAACGCCCGGGTATGATGTGGGGTGCCGGAATGGTCATGATGTGGGATGCCGGAGTGGTCGGATTTGGTCAGAGCATCAACAGCAGCACCAGCAGCAGGAGAAGGAACTTTATAGTGGTCCACTACCAGATGAAGCGAGGGAAGGGTATAGGAAGCTCTCTCTTGAGAATGTACGGCCAGGTTTTTGGGA
This sequence comes from Prunus avium, assembly GCF_002207925.1. The sequence goes on from NW_018922620.1 coordinate 412,240, forward strand.
AAGGGACAAGGCAAGGAGGACTCCATCTGAACACCATTTGTAAAGCGCTAGCCTTTTAGAATTACACATATTTGGAAGACTAAATACGTGCGCTCCTTTTTGTAATGTAATCCATATTACTCTTATATTTTGGTTAATGCCACCTGCATTTTACTTCTGTATAGTAAAAGAAGAGAATAGCAAGTTCTTGTAATTTTTTTCGGTAATCTAAGGAAATTACCAATTTAATCGGGTCCAGAACAAGAACTGTTTGGTTGAATCGGTGAGTCAATGGTTTTTCAGCTGAAGCAAGTTTGAATTTCAAACTTTGTACGCATTAATACGAAGCTCTGATGGAATGGAAGTCCACGATTGGTATACAATCAAAACATGAATTGCAATTCTACAGCATGAGCAAGTTTAAGTCACCACACTTCACAATATTTATAACTCTTATGAGATAACGGAGTCTTACCCAAACATCAACAACTATTCTGCAAAAATTTCAATACAAGGAATGTTTTGTAGCTTTTTACAATGTTGGCTTTTGAAACTCATAATTGATATAAGACTTTGGTGTACAGTAACAGCCAAGATGGATTCAGAAAACCGCGTTAGATGCAGTACGGTTGAAATCAACATGTGCATGAAACTGCTTGAATATTGTCACCTCAGTCCCTTTTCTCCTACGACTTCCTCATCTTAGACCTTGCATATCTAGAGAAGGGAGGAAACACTTATTAAAGATGTAAGTTTTGAACAAAGGATAATAAAATAAGAGAAGAGAGGAAATACTCTATATGCATGCCACCCCTGTCTGAAGATGGTAACGAGCTGCCACGAAGTTCGTCCATGGCGTTATTGGCCTGTTCAATTTCCTGCCAGCGTGGAATAAAGTTAAAGAACTCGGACATTGCAAGACTTGGTTTGTCTTGGTAGAAACTCATACCCCCAACTAATACAAGTCACTGAAATGACTCTTTAATCGCATATTTTGTTTTCATTTAATTGAAGTGATAAAGTACTGAAAAGGAAAAATACTAGCCAAAGTCATTGATACTTTCTGCCAATTCTGACATGAAAAATAAACTGCTTATATGACTAAAATCCTGTTGGAGTAACATATAAAATATCTATAATTGCCAGCACTAAGTGCCCAGGTCCCAAGTTAAAATCTCTTCTCCCAAACTTCATAACTGAAAAGGAAAATGCCAGTATTGAGCATGGGGTACCTCAAAATCAGCAAATGCAACTGGCATTCCACCTTTAGCACGCAATTTGATCACATTGAATCCAGGGTACCTGGAACCAATTGAGGTCATCAACTTTTCCAATAATCTATTCAAAGGATGATTATGCACTAGAAGTATAAACATAGTCAGACGAGGGCAAGGAAACAAGAATTGTATTCGACCAAATCTACAAGGAAATGTGAGAGTATCCAGGTGAAGAATAACTACTCACTTAGATAGAACTTGCTTCAGTTCATCTTCAGTGCAATTTGGACCTAGATTTGCAATGAACAGAGTGGAACATGGTCCTCCATCAACATGCTTTTCAGATTGCTCCTGCACAGCGAATTGGAAACCAGATTGGAGATAATTACATTTAGAATCCTACATATGGAATTTCTGCCAATATATATTCATATGGAATGTCTGCAAAGTGAAGTTTCAATCATTTTTTGTGAGTAGTAATAGTCTAAATAACATAGAACTCTGCCAGGCCTAAATATCCCAATAGTCCTCAACAAAAAATAATATAAGTCTTTGCATTCAAAGAATCATCACAAATTTCACTTACATTTACAGTAGCTACAGCATTGTCAGAATCCACCGCTGTCTCAGCGCTGCACACAACCAAACAGGAAAACAGCCTTAGCACCTATCAGTAGATTAGAAATAACTCTATTATATTTGCACTTCTGTGCAAGATGCGATTCGGTGATCTAATAAAATTAATGCGTTTTTTGAGCTCTTTCAACCTCTTTGTAGTCTCTAATTCAGTCTTGTCGCCAGAATCATTATTTTCAGTTTCAGACGGTTCATCAGTTTCACTGTCTCCTGAATGTGGAAAAAAAAAGTCATTACGCACAAGTCAGACAGGAAAACATGACGGAGACAGGGCAAAAGAGAAATTCAAAAAGAAAAAAGCACATTACCATCATCGCTAGATGTTTCTTGGGTATCAGCCTCTTTTTTAGTTCTTTTATCTATAACAACATAGGCTCCACTACCTGTGCAAGTAACATGTATATTAACCATCTGAAAATGTAACGAAATTCTCTATATTGATTCAGAGGAAACAATATAAAATTTTAATTTGACTCAGCAATAAATGTAAATATCAACCTGGTTTGCGCTTCCTTCTTGAGTTTGATCTGGCCAGTTCAATATGCAGCAGGGACCCAGTTTGAGGATCAAATTTCACACCCTGGTAATGTGACCATCAATGGAAGAACAAACTCAGAAGGAACACCAATTATAACCCAAGTTTCATGCATTGTCATCATTGAAAGGTACAAGTAAAGTCCTCCTTTCGGATTACCAACTTTGGCATTCACCAACAATATCCGAATAGGAACAAATCGAAATGAGCTCCTAAATAAGTTTATCAGAACGTCGCTAATTGAATTGGAAAACACTAACAAACCCTACATGACATATGCATTACACAAATACTTGTTAGAAGAGATTACAGAGAAAATTCATGTTAACAATTTTTTTTTTAGGATCTTATTTACTCAAAGAATTAAGCAAATGGATATATAAATGTATCAACAAATTGAAGTTGTAATTTTTGCTCACATTTAACGAATGCAGAGCTGCCATTGCTGATTGGTGATTGAAAAACGTAGCAAAAGCAACGACCTGGAACGAATTTAGAAGAAGGTTTACATTTTTTTTCCTCGGAACCAAACACAAATTTAGACAAAAAGAAAAAGGGGAAAAGGGAAAAGTTTTTTTACCTGGTTGCCCCGGCCGGTGTACTTGAGCTGGCAAGAGTCAAAGCCAGGGCGACGGCGGAATAGGTTATGAATCTCTCGCGCCTTGACATCGTCGGGGAGGCCCGAGACGAAGAGCGTGTTGATCACACTCCGGTCACTGTAATCCTGTTGCTGTGGCGGCAGCGGTGGTTGCTGCTGCAGGTAGTAGGGATCGTGCGGCGGATGAGCCATTTGGTTGCGGCCAGAGAAAACGGGCGGTGGAGATTGAATAGTGAGAGAGTAAGTGGGGCCCAGTAGTGGTGGTCGTGGAGGAGGAGGTGGTTCTCTGATGTCTGAAATGTCTGAACTCTGAACTGAGGTTTGTGCGCGGGGTGCGGGTAAAATTACAATTTGGGAGTTCGGGTGACTATACATGAAGAAGAAAAAACTCAACGCTAAACAAATTTGCGTTTTGGTTTTTTTTTTTTTTTTTTTTTT